>CAKNXH010000187.1:75759-111513 GCA_932178445.1 Andricus quercusramuli
GTGAGACCAGGAGCAGTCATTTAGGTCTGCTCCCGATCTTCCTGCGTCTCAACAGGCCCCTCCTGTCCCTGGCCAGTAACCCTGAAGTTGACCTGTCCAAAGTGATAGCAGGGCCTGTTGTTGAGGGCCGAAAGGGCCCTCGTTTGGGCCTCAGGAATATACACAACTAGGAGATGCCTAGTACCTCCTATTCTGCCTCCTTCCTGAGGCTTTTCGTGCCTGACAATTCACCAGGACGCTGTCTTCAGTGAGGGGTTGAATCCCTCCAAGCGACGGAGCAGCTCAGACGGGTCTTCCCGTTTGCCGGGCAACCACGCCGTAGCTCTTACCATCTTTTGGCGCAAGTCAACCCCACCCACCTCAAAGGACGCACCTTCCCATGACTCTGTCTCGACCACAGCTTTGAGTAGCCAAGCTTTAGCCGCTGGGTCGGCTGCCACAAATACAAAGACCCCTTCTCTGCAGAAGAAGGTCAAAAATTTTGGCCACTGCTCTGGGGACACTTTTCCAAGCGCCCTCCAGGTGGCCTCCCTGAAAATCTCAAACTGCTCCTCCGTGAGCAATGAGTCCGGATAGTTGGTGTCAGCCACCACCACCGTCAGGGGGTTGGTCCTCTGAGCGGCCGTCAGTCCAGCTCCCGAAGACTCTCCATTCGTCGGCAGCTGGGCCGGCTTGTGCCTCTTCACAGGCCCAGCCACCCCCAGTGTGGTGCCTTCCGAGCCTCTACATCTCTTCTGGGCCTCAGTGCTGGATGTCAGCCCTTCAACTGCCGGCGCTCCAGCTCCCGCAGCTGCTTCTCTAGCCTGCCGCACTTTCCTCCTCAGTCTCCTTTTCTGGGAACCGTTGATACCATTTTTCTTATTCGAGGGCCGATTGGCCTCTCCTAATACCATGGCCTCGTTCAGAGGGACCGTCGATCCCTCAGCTCCCGAGGGAACTGGGGGCACAGCCATCAACTGAACTTGGCTTACCGGATAGACAGATAGAGGGGTAAGGGTTGAGTTGGGCCCGTAAAGGCCCAACCCCTCACCCCCCTCCGCCACCATTCTTCTTCCTCCTCCTCCTTTTCCATCAGTAGTTAGCATATCCATAATTCATCCCACGAGAAGCTAGGGAAATAAAGTTCCGCCCCTGCAGAGCCATGCATGCAGGGGTAAGATTACAATTACTCGGAGAGGTAGTCCGCTGTCCCCGAAAGGCCTTTAAGATACCTTCGTAACCCCTAGGTAACACCATAACAAAAACGGGGGGCTGTTTCTTACTCGCTATGTGGACCGCAGGTCATTCCTGTCCCGATTACAAACTGTAAGTCGGTCCGGGAGGGGCCTCGTCCCAGGGATCCAGAGGCTTGTGTTATCTTGGCTCTTTCACCCTTCTACCATACCGTAATCATACATGCCAGGAGAGCCAGTTTATAGGGATCCTTTCATTCATATCCATGCACATGCAGGCCGAGGTCCTTTTGACACCTATGTGCCACATGCTTAAGCCTCCCCACCAACTACAAGGTGTTACAGCCCCCAGGGGAGGCCGAAGGCATTGAAAGTGCCAAAAATTCGATTTCTCGTCGCAGCTGTATGAAACTTGGTACAAGAAAGGTTATTGGCAGATATGAACAGATAGAAATTCATCATGAGGGATCCAATTCAAAATAGCGGGTCCAATATGGCGGCCAATGTTGTTAACTGTTTACACATTTTCCTGAAACTTGTTACAAAGAGGGTTTTTAGTATATCTTATTCTAAATTTGATATCTAAAGATCTGAAGCAACGGTTCCAATATGACGGATATTTGTTCAGAAAAATACTAAAACTAACGACGCACTTTTCTGATTTTTGTTTCTCGATATTTTCTCAACATTAATTGAAAAAGTGGTCGGAATAATGTAATTGAAGGAAAGTAAATAAGGGACATTTTTGGAAAAAACACAAAAATTATAGATTAAAGTATATATCAATTTTTTCTTCTCACGTCTTATCAAGCGTTCGAAGCTTGCCTTTTAAAGAAAATGAAATATGCAGTTGATGATTTGAAATCGCAGATACAATTGTTCCTTAATATTTCATATTGTCAATATAACTGTGTTTAGCCTGTGTTACATCTTTTTTAATTTAGAAATTAATTGTCTTTTCTAAATAATTTTTATAAAATGTCATTTTAGTATTCACGTCTGAGTGTTTTATATCTTAATAACAAATTTAGAAATCTCGCCATTCCTTTGGGGATAATAATTTTCTTTATTTTTCGCTGCTTCTGCATTAGTTTATAAAAATGCGCAGAATGGGACAAACTTTTATTCAACATATTCACATCCTACGGGACAAAACTTCGCCCTGCTTCATTTAACATCGGCAGAAACTGCTCGATGGAATTTTTTTTTAAATCATACGTGAAAAAAATATAATTACAAATAAGTTTCAACACTTTTTTCACCTTTTTTTAATTGATCGGTTCATATTGAAGACGCATGGGAGAAAATGTTTATATTTTAAAACGTAATCAGTTAATATATTCATTTCCCATGAAATATAACCCACAAATAACTTTCAAAATTTGCGCATTTGTCAATAAGGAATAAGAAGCCAAAATAATATGATACACAAAAAATACATAATTCAGGGTGTCTAGTTTCTCAAAATATATTTATATTTACTTCATCGAAATTTTGACCCTTGACGCGTTTTTCAATATTAACTAACTTTGGGATCACATTTATGCTATATTTATTTTGGAGCAATAGCAAATTGTTGAGGTTCGTCGAAAAAATTCTTCAGTAAAAATTCTTTAATAAAAATATTATATCTTACAGATGGAGCTGATCAGAACCGGCCCAGTCACATTCGAACAAATCGTAATGCATATGATCATCTTGAATCTGCACAGATGACGCCCCGTGAAGCTCGACGTGGTCAAGATCAAGGAACTAGTCGCTCACGTTAGTATATTATAATTCTTCTGGTACTAGAAAAATTTCCATAAAATCTAACTTCCGAATAACGTTCCAAGTTTTATGTTTGCGCATTTGTCAATAAGCAATAAGAAGTTGAAATAACGTAATATTATAAAAATACATAATCCAGGGTGTCTAGATTATGTTTAACTCATCGAAATTTTAACCCTTGCTTTTTTCAATATTAACTGATTTTCAGATTACATACGGGCTATCTTTATTTGGATCAATAGCACATTTTTGGGGTCCTTTGAAAAAATTCTCCCATAAAAATCCCTGTTTCATATTGTACAGGTGCAGGTAAGCAGCAACTGGAAACAACACCATATGAGATGGAGTATTCTCAGGACTTTTACCACCTTCTGCAAGGACCAAGCTCACCTAGTGAAACCGATGACCATGAACGTAAGCATATATATATATTTTTTTTTAATTTCAGAAGAAATTGTTGTGATGTAGAGAAAAAAAATCCATTTCATAACCGCCAATAAATTGCTGTTGCTAAATGGCATTGGCTGTTGGCGACCTCAGAAGCAAGTTTCGAATTTTAACTTACAAGAGTACATATTTTACAACAGTACATTTTTGTCAAATGTCCATTTTTAAATAATCATTTGAAAATTTATCATATATATGTTCAAAAGACGACTTGAATACTTTTTTTCGTCCCTTTTCACAAAGCTGGTAAAAATCTTTCAGGTTGTATGATTTATTAGGAGGATACGGAAATATACGCTGAAGTGAAGGGATTTCCTTCATTTTAAATTAAATACAAATTTAGTCATTTTTATCTAAACAGGGTGCCCACTTTCTGGAAAAACAGGGAAAACACAGAGATTTTTTTATGAGGAAGTCACAGGGAAAAGAGGAAAAGGGAAGTGGTGGGCACCCTGCTGAAGAACATAGAACGTAACGTATATATATATATGGGACTCTGGGATACCGGGCGATGTCTCAGAGTATCAGCCTTATCCTTTCATGCGGGGCTCTACAAGGATTGACAAACCCTTTCCCTAGCTGCTCGTGGGAACAACAATGAAACCAACAAACCACCAAAATGTTGTAGATGCGGTTCAAAAGGATCGAACGCGCAGAGCACCCGACAATGGATCGGCAAACAATGCCGATCATGCTAGAGTTCGGGGTGCTGAAAATAATTTAGATGGAAATACGACGACGAACCGGCGAAACGCCCACATTGAGTGGACGGATCAACTTAAGAATGACGTGCTAGACTGCTACGATGCCAGTATTGTCCCTGTTCGCGGAGGCTTTATGGCGCGTATGCATACTCTGTGGTGCGAGAAACACCCAGAGCTTCAACACGTTTCGCATCAGTCTTTGCGAAATCAAGCCGACTACCTCCGGAAAAATGGATATGTACGCGGAGCGCTTCCTCAACCGCTGCTTGAACAAGCTGCAGACGAAGATGAAACGACATTAAGACCAACCGCAGAAACCAAGCACCTTCTGGAAGATGATCGCAATTTCAGTACAAGGAGGAACATCAACATGCAAGTTCCTCCTAAGCCCCAAGATCTGGCTGAAATGGATGCCTCCCTTCGTCGAGATATCTCGCAAGAGTCCGACCTCTGGACCATCAATTGCTCAGTTTATGGTGCTGCGAGAGCTTTGGCTGATTCAAATCGAAGGCTGAAACCAATGATGGATCAAAAGACAAGAAGACGCTTGCATCAACTGAACAAGAAAATTGGATGGGCAAGACAGAATGCGTCCCGTGTTCAATGTGTGATTGACTACATAACATCTGGTAGACCGTTCACGGAAAGGGTTTGAAAGTTCGCCCAAGAACTAAGGACCTTGAATCACACACTGAACAAGTCAAAGCTGCTGACAATCAAGCAGCATATTGTTGACAAAATAAGGCTGTTATCTGACGCAAGGAGGAGGATACAGAAGAGGGAGAGATGGATCAGGGAGAATCAACAGTTTCTTGCTGACCCATCACGCCTCTTCAGTGATCCCCCTGTTTTTGTAAAAAATCCACCCAAGCCCAAGGAGGTAGAGACTTTTTGGAGAGAGGTGTAAAAGATTCCGAAAACACTAGAGTTGAAAGAAGATACTGACAATATCATCCGCTTCAAGGAGTTTTGCGACAGCCTCATAAAATCTGAGGAGGAGTGCCCATCAGTCACTGCCGAAGAGGTGAAAAAAGCACTTAGAGGCACTAAGAACTTTTCCGGTGCTGGACCAGATTGTATCAAGAACTTTTGGTGGAAGAAGTTTACTTCTATACACCAACATTTGGCCCGCATATTTGCCTCATATTTAAAGTCGGAGACGCCCATTCCGCAGTGGCTGGTGTTAGGACGCACTATACTCCTACCAAAAAAAGGCAACTTGTCCAAACCGGAGAATTACAGGCCAATAACTTGTTTGAACACACTGTATAAGATCTTTACAGCTGTCCTAAACAACAGGATTGTTCGACGAATTGAGCCTGTATGGCGAGAGATGTACGAATAACGGGGCTCGAAAAAAGGTGTAGCAGGCTGTCGAGAGAACCTGCTGATTGACAGGTGTGTCTGTAAAGACGCTACAGTCCATCAGCGCGTCCTTTCAATGGCCTGGATTGAATACCGGAAAGCTTTCGATTCAACCTCTCATAGACTTATCATCTGTCTGTTGGAAAGCTTGAAGGTACATCCACACATAGTGAGATGCATAGAGAGATTGATGCCTCTTTGGAAAACTAGATTTACAATCTCATCTAGGAATCATCGAGTGACGACGAACAAGGTCACCTTCCAGAGGGGCGTCTTTCAAGGGGATAGTATGAGCCCTTTACTTTTTTGCATCACACTTCTGCCTCTATCTCTCGCACTACGAAATTCTCCTGGATACCTCTGTGGCGACACCAATCAGCGTGAGCATAAGGTCACTCATGTATTTTACATGGATGACCTGAAGATCTATGCCGCTGGTAAAAGCTAACTTCAAACTGCTATAAATATCGTCAAGAACTACACAGGAGAGATTGGGATGGACTTTGGTTTGGAAAAGTGTGCCAAAATTCATTTGAAGAAAGGACAGATTACTGGCGTTCCCAAGGACCCTGAGCTTGTGGATATAAGTGTTATTAGACATCTTAACACTGGAGAAACCTATACATTCCTGGGCGTGCCTCAAAGCCGCATTCAGGACGTAACATCAGTGAAGGAGTCTCTCCGAAGCAGATACAAGCATCTTCTTCGACAGATTTGGTCTTCCAATCTGTCGGCGTTGAACAAGGTATCTGCGACTAACATGCTTGCCGTCCCGGTTCTACTCTACTCGTTTGGGGTGGTTCAATGGACGAAGAACGAGCTTAAGGCCCTTGATGTCACCACGCGTAAGATCATGCATATGCATAAAAGCTTGCATATCAATTCGTCAGTTCCGCGATTATACATTTCACGCCGTCAAGGCGGACGCGGACTTCTGAATCTCCAGTGTCTTCATAACCGAATTGTTTTGAGTACAGCTTACATCGTCGCGAATGGCAGAGATCCTCTCCTAAAGATGGTCAGACACCACGAGATGATTGGCGAAGGAGCGTTCCTTTACAAAGCCGCGGAGCAAGCTGCCGAGACCCTTGGCCTGAATTTTAACATCAGAAGTGAGGAAAGTGCATTACTCCATCTAGATGCTTCATGTCTAAAAGCCGAAGTAAAGAAAGCAGAAGTTGGACAATTTCACCAAGAGCTACTCGACAAGCATATGCACGGAAACTTTCACAGAAATGTAGAAAAACAGTCCTTGTCGAAGGAGCAAACTTTTGCTTTCCTCAAATCATCAGGGCTCAATTCAGGTACAGAGGGCTTTATTTTCGCATGCCAGGACGGTGTCATCTCCACCTTAGCATACCGTCACCGCATTTTATGTCAAGAAGTTCCCAGTGATAGGTGCAGAGCGTGTCATGCACACGCTGAGTACCTAGAACACATACTATCGGGGCATACTATACGATTTTCGGGCAGCAGTTTCCGTTGCGCACTCGAGGCCTGACATTGTTCTCCAAGACTTCGAGAAACGAACTATATTCGTGATCGAATTCTCGGCTCCGTCCGAATACAATATCACTGCAAAGGAGAAAGAAAAAGAGGAGAGGTATCAAGACCTTAAAAGAGAGCTGCAACGACTGTACCCAAAATATTCGGTACGAGTAATTGTCCTTGTGATAGGTGCTCTCGGAGGTGCTAAATTATCACTGGTTTGTAACCTTAAAGCCATACCCGCGTGCCAAAAATATGCCAAGGCACTTGCGAGATGGATGCAGAAAGCTGTCATCCTTGGGTCGCTTCGTGTCCTCAAGACACACGAGGGTTTCGCCGGCCTGTCGTTGTGATTTCGTCGTGCCCTGTGACCACCCATCTCACGGATGTGAGACGTGGCCATAGGTGTATTTTACCGCGGTTCTACTGGGGGCTATTGACATCTTTTTTTTTAGATGGCAGTTGCTCTTAGTGGTACCCTGCGGTGGTTGTTTAACTTTTTCTTGAATTATATATATGGGTAAACTTTTTTTACATCCACGCGAAAGAAGATAGTGTCTTGAAACTTTATAAATTTTTCTTTTCCTTTCACAGAAGCAAGCTCAAGCTCACAAAGACCTGAAAACCTCGCCGAGGTTTCAGTACCTCTCCTAAAGGGAATGCAAAGCACCAAAACTCGAGATGGTCAGTATTTTCATTAAATTCATGAGTAGTTAAATTTTGATTTTCAGAATTAAATTTCTTTCGAATTGGTGTTGCTCAAAGGGGCAGACATTCTAGGTAGAATATAATAATTTTAACATTAATTTATTATGTACTTTTGATTCATTTTCCAAAGTTTGGCAACCTTGCCATCCTAAAAAAAAATCAATCTAATAAAAAATTCATACTTGCATCTTGAGCGTCGACTAAAGAAAATATATATGTAAACACCCCGTAAGCAACCAAGTTGAGTTAGGAAAGGGGAATTTGGGACTCTAAGATTGAGCTACAGGATCGTACTGGAAAATACAGAACTCGGACTTAGAGAAACAAGTGAGCTGAAAGGTGCAGCTGAAAAAGACGAATCTGGGACCGGGGAAAACTAGTGAGTTAATGGCTTGAACTGTGAAAGGCGAATTTGGGACTTGCGGGCACCAGTAAACTAGGTCTTTGAGCTGGAAAAGGGGAATCTGTGACTTGTGGTCATTATTTTGCTACAGGGTTGGAATTTATAGGACTGAACCTCTATCACGAATCTAGCCAGGTTCAGGATTCCGATCAACAATCGTCAACAATTCAAATATGTATTGAGGGGTCTTATCTGCAAATGTGGATTAGATTAAGTTGCTCATAAACAAATTCCTTTATAAGCCACCGTCAAGATCCTATGTCTCTGACGATATAAAGAGCAGCGTATTATTGAGAAAACACGTGTGCTATCTGGTGCAAGAAGGAAGATACAGAAGAAGGAAAGGTGGATCAGAAGAAATCACAAATTGAAAGATTCAACTTCTCTCTACGTGGAATTTTTCTTTTCAATTATATTGAAATATTTTCTAGAACTGAAATTAGTTTTTGCATGAAAAACGACATTCCGCAAAACGGAAAAGATTAAACGCATAATTCTGATAGAAATAGTAACGTTAATTTAACAATACGATCGTAGGCTGAAGAATTACGAGCACTTTTATAATATAATACGTGTAATTCAATCATAAAGAGTACGAAATGCACTTACTAAATTATGGTGAATACAACGCATTTATACTTGAGTTACAAAGCTTTATTACACGTATTGCTGTATGGCTGTATGGCTGTATCCATACCATCAATAAAATAGGGTTAGTCTAGTCCTAGATATTGCTGTATCAACCGGTAATTTCTATAAGTGTAATTGCGATGTCAATTTCAACGAAATAAGTCAATAATTTTTTTTTTCTTGAAACTGACTTACTAAAAACAAATATCTTAGAAGGGCAAGCATTACTGAATTTGCGACAAAATAATCAAACTCGCGACCAAATAAGAAAGTTGCAGTTCAGAGAAGATTAATCCTTAACCAGAAGGAGTCATCATTAATGGAAGAAGGGGAATTCTCTTATTGCGTTCCAATAATTTAGTTCGTAATTGTGTAGAAGAAAATGAAAAAATTTGTCTTACTTTGAAGTCTGCTATACATACATACATACATACATACATACATACATACATACATACATACATACATACATAGGCATTTCGATTAGTTTTTCAAATTCTGGATTGAGAAACTTGACATCTAGATTTTCTGGCTCAACGTCCATGGATTTCTGTACCGAACTCCAATATCCAAGATCAGAAAAGGCATCTTCCATTCTTCTCACTGCATTTCTTAATTTTAACTACACAATTTATGTCATATTACGCAAAATTTAAAGCCCTCATTCTTCATTCATGCTTAGGAATATTGCACACAACTGTTTATTTCTATCAAAATATATTTCAGGTATCAAAAGTCAATCATTTATTTTTCCTTCCACAGAATTCAGTACGAAGATCAGGGGTTATGAACCTCCTCCTATAAAACTTCAACCTCTAGGTAAAAAAGAAAAAAGAGATAAATGGTATAGTATTGTACCTGATGCCAAATTTTCATCTACATCTGCCGGAGAAGCGCCCGCGCCACCTCTTTTGTATAGAACATTATTTGACTTTGGTAAAAAGAATAAACTGACATGGAGATTAGACGATGTATCACGTCCACGCTTGGTCCCTGTAGATAAATCAGGTAGAGAAACTCCTGTAGCAGTAAACGTTCGTGGTGACATTATTGGAGTTTATCGGGCTTCTAACAATACCATATATAGAATATTTGATATTGATGGTAAAATCCAGATGACAGTGAATACATTCACCTATAAGGTTAGGCCTTATAGCGAAGTTATTCGGTAACTTCCCTTTTTATTCGAATATGTGTCCATGCGATCTCTTCTTGGGAATAATTTCACAAGTCTGCAATTAATTCTGTGATTAAATGAAATTCAATATAAATATAAATCAATATCAAATATCTTGTGTATTTGAATTAAAAAATGGTATTTATAATACCAAGAAATGTATCTGGAGTTGAATTCATTAAAGACCTTGTTATTTTACAAAAAATCCCATATAACAAAGTGATTTGATAATTCGAACTAGATCTGGAGCAATGTTTATATGTATAGAATTATATAACTAGTGTTCCACCTGATACTAACGTAGCTGATTGGACATCTATATCCGACGTCGCAGCATTCGCAACAGCTCTTCAATTCGTTTCTCCATTCTTCGAAATTTCTCAATTTAGTGAACAGTGTCCTGGATTCAGTAAGTAGAGTATTACAGCTATTGACCTGTTTTTCGATATCACCAACTGATTCCGTGTCTTCAATGTTTGTATCATCGCTGATGCTTTCTTCAAGACTTTCATCAATTTTCATACTTCCATGATTTGCGTCGTCTTTTTCGTTACTTCTATCTTTAAGCTTCAGTTGTTTCAGTATAGCCTGTACTGATAGACTTAGAATATGCGCATAACATCGGAAATGCTGATTTTCGAAGTCGAAAGTCATCAAACAAGACAATTCTGACATAAGTGTTGTATTCGCAAAGGGATTGTCTACTGCGATACCTTGAACCTTTTCTTCCAAACCATACTTGGTCGCGAATTTGTGAAAAACGGATGCCATGTCTCTACCTGTATGCTCACCATTCGAAGGACAGAGGTCAATAAGGAGCTATTGCAAAACCCAATCACCAGTAATAAGATGCATGGTTATGCTATGATGTAGACCGACGTCTAATGAAGTTCAGCTGTCGGAAGTGTACGAAATTCTCGATTTATTGTTTTGCATGATGCACATCACGGATTCTTGCATATCGTCAAATAATTTACCTATCAAAGTTTTAAGTTCGTAACATTTGGGGACTTTTTCCGTGGATTCATATAATTGAAATGATCTTGGATTTCATCATGATCAGAAAAAATTATACGGTAGATACTTTTTCAGTATCCAGTCGACTATTTTCTCGTTGAATTGCTTTTGAGCAAGAGTCTATCGAATACAAGTGGGGAATGTTAAACTTTAAATAGAGAAGCCGATCATTGTTGTATAGTAATATTCTATCAAAGAAATGTTTAACCAACTTTAAATTGTTCCTGTTAACAAAAAATATTATAAATGAAGTCAGAAATCAGAGAGTGTCCCTCCAAGGAAATTTTTTTCTGTTTGTTGGAGACCCTCTTGCAAGATTCTTCAAGATACTTATTATAGCAGAGAACACTGTTGATGAAAAGTTGGACTATAATAGCTGATTATTCAAATATTTGTCAATTACAATTGTAATTGGAGCTTGCTCAAGCTTTTTTCTCAAGAAATATTACAATTCATTTTCATAATGCATAATTTAGTGGATTTTTTTAGAGGGACAGTGCCCGATTGGTGACTTCGTTTATAATATTTGTTTTGAACAGAAAAGATTTCATATTTCTGAAATATTTTTTCGATGGAATATTACTAGTCAATTGTTTGCCACATGGATAAATTAGGTATTTTTTTTCTTCTTCCACTCTTGATTCGACTGGATGAGGATGAGCCGAGATTTCGAAATCTGATAATAATAAAATCGTAGGGAAAAATAATTATAATCCGACGTGGCCCAATGAAAAGATTCCGCGTGGCTTATCACTTAGGAGATAAAAATTATATAAATAGTCCAATGGAGCAGCAGAGTATTCTCAATTCGGACTCTTAATCAAATCCTTAATTGGTACAGTAATTAGCTGTTCCTTTGATTGTACGAAATGAAGATCGTTTGTCCTCTGGTCTCCACCATAATGGTCATTCTCAATTCTATTGGTGAGTAGAATAATATGAAATTTTGAAAAAAAGTTTATTTTTAACAAAATTGTTTCACCTTGCAAGACTTAAATAATTTTATTACTGAATATTAGATGATTATTGTCACTCGTACGACATTAGCACTGAAACTGCTCTGCCAGACACTCCCAGGGAAATAGAGTTAATTCCAGAAAATAAAAAGATCCGAATATACTTGGAATTCACATCTTCGACAAATGTTTCTGTCACCCACTCGAAGTCTGACGTAGTTGTTCTTGACTTTGAGAAGTGAGCTATTTATTATTGAAATTTCAGCACAGGCCGACCTTATCGTCAGCGATCTTGTGAATGCAAACCTTTCATTGGTTCACAGCCTGAAAAGCGTCCCTGAGTGTCGACGAACTGCTTAAACACTTAGGTGAAAAATGTAGTAGGTGGTCGTACTCAGGCCGCTACCTGTTCTTAGGGTGTGTTCGAATTTTACCAGATCGTCGTACTGAGCCTATCCCACGCTGAGGCTTTACGGCACGTATACAAAGTCTGTGTTGCCAGAAAGACGTTTTGCAACAGTATTAGCAAAATCAAGCTACCTACCTCTCTAAAACTGGACATAAACGCAGAGAGCTTCCTCAACCACTGCATGAACAAGCTGCAGACGAAGAGGAAGAAGCGTCATCAAGACCAATGGCGGAAAGCGGAGACCACCCTGAGAGAGATTGTGGATCACACGCTGTCAAGGCGGGCACGGACTTCTGAATCTCTAATGTTTTCATAACTGAATTATCGTGAGAGCAGCTTACATCGTCGTAAATGAAAACTTTCGCCTCCTAAAAATAGTCTGGAAATACAAGGTACTTGCCAAAGAATCATTCCTGTACAAAGCCGCGGAGCAGGCGACCGAGAGAATTCACTTAAATTATGAAAGCTGAAAGCTTATTATTCAGGACATCAATCGCTTTTCAGATATTTGAAGGGATTAGCGTGGAATTTGAAGGGTCATGAGGCGTTTTAATGGGATTTTGAAGTTTGATAGGGATTTTAAGGATTTTCGCAGCACTCTAAAGTATATCAACGTATAGCTCAGAGTTTCATGAAAGATTCTAGAAAGACAGATTTTTGTTGACCCTAAGCTATGTCTGCTAAGCTTTCGATTCTCAAAGTTGTATTCCAGGTTGAAAAAAAAATCAAACTTAAAATGGATCAATGTATTTTCCATAAGACACATGCCGAAATCATGATTTTTGAAATTGAATTTCTCACAAAACAATATCGTTATCAGAGAAATTGAGTTCTGCTAATAAGGAGTGAAATAGCCTGAATTATTCCTTATAAGACAATTTTGATCAAATAAAAAGGGATCGGGTCACCCGTACACGCAATTTGAAAAATATTCACACATAAACACGGGGAAAACAAAAGATCCTCACCACACAGACGAACTGTAAATGTCAATCTTAATCTCTGACTAGTTGAATTTTTTCAGCTTATTAATTTTATGACCGATGTGATTTTTCTAATCTAAATTTATAAGCCTGAAGAGGTCAGCAAACCAAGCTGACGAAACGTCGCAAAATATTTGTGGAGTTTTATTATTAACCCTAGTGATCAACAAGGCAAATAAATCTTCAAACTAAATATAGAGGGTGATAGATATTTTCAGACCAAAAGTCAATTTTGTTTTTGTTCAATTTTCTAGTGGGTGAACTTTTCTTACATCTACTCAAGAGAAGATAGTAAATCATACCACGTAAAGGTAGTTTTCGCTGAAGGTAAAGATAACTTTGGAATCAGGGTAAAGATTATACTTCGTTTTTTCTGTGCAAGTCAATATGTAAAATTAATGCGTCTTGAAGCTTTATACATTTCCCTTGTCCTTTTACAGAATCAAGCTCAAGCTAAAAAGTTCTTTGGAACCTCGCCGAGGCTTCAGTACCTCTTCTAAGAGGAATGCAAAGCACCAGCACTCCAGGTGGTCAGTGTTTTCATAAAATTCATAAGTAGATAAATTTTTATTTTCAAAATTAGATTCTAGCATAATGAAAATGAGACATCGGGCAACTATTGATCCACAAGGTCCAGCTAAAAAAGACGAATCTGGGACTTGGGAAAACTAGTAAGGTAATGGTTCTTACTCTAAAAGGCGAATTTGGGACTTGGGGACACTAGAAAACTAGGTGTTCGAGCTGGAAAAGGCGAATTTGCGACTTGTGGTCATTAGTTTGCCACAGGGTCGAACTGGAAGTGAAGAATCTTGACCTTCTGAAAACTCGAGCAAATGATCGATGATGATGTTGCCATTGATAGAAGTAAACCTCTATTACGAATCTTGCCTGGCTAAGATTTATATCAACAATGGTGAACAATCCAAATATGTATTGAGGGGTCTCATCTGCGAATGTGGATTCGAGTAAGTTGCTCATGAAATTTTTTTTTTGAACCACCGTCAAGATCCCAGCTCTCTCTAATGGAAGCACTTCTAGAAAGGGGATGCAGAATTTCCAAATAAGACGATTGTACTGATAGGCAGAGTTCAATTCCATCGGCACACTTGTGATATTTCCAGAAATGCAACTCCTCACATTGAACATAAGATTAAATATTGAATAGAGTAGGAGCGGGAGAAGACCCTTGAGTAACCCCCCTCATAACCTTTTCTGGTTGGATAAGTCACCCTTACTATTCCTGATCGGCTTTTACCGATTGTTGAGGTAAGGCTCAAACCATTTGATAGCTGAAACAGATGATTTCAAAGACTTTGGTATTTCAAGTGAAAGTGTATGGTTTCCCAAGCAGAATGCCTCGGAGAAATCAAATAAAACCACTACTGTTACTTCTTTTCTACCAATTGCCATTTTAGTATTGGTGGTGAATATAAGCAACGCTGTTCAGTTGATGTGTTCAGTTCTGAAGCCGGATTGCAACGGGTCAATTAACTTATTTTTATCCAGAAAATCTGTCAGCTGGCGTTGTACAATTCGCTCAAGCGGCTCAGACCGAGCGTTCAAAATATAGATAGAACGGATTCATTGGATGAAGGAGGCTTTTATCTTGGGCGCCAGAAGAATGACAATAGAAATACAATCTGGACCTATAGCCTTCGAATGGACATCAGAGATTGCGATAAACAGAAGAACAGGGGAGATGTCTGAAAAGAAGAGGTTACTACCATCAAAGGAAACCTTGTGCAAGGCGAGGGTGGAGGTCACAATGGCAGGCTGATTAGGTGGCGAAAAGGCCCGCGGGAAGGGCGAAGGCATCAAGTCTAAGTCAAGTTCTCCAATGCCAGGCAGAATTAATCGCAAATGTCGCAGTAAATGTCATACATTATCCTTTTTGTTTCTATTCCTGATTGTGCAGCAATTATTTGTATTTGTATTTTCGTAATTATTTATGAAAAGTTCCTAGGGCTCAATAGTTTGTTCAAAAGGCGAGCAGCACAAATAATGAAAGACTAGGCTAGTTTTGACGACGTTGAGAAGTCCTACTCTTTCTCTATACTGGTTGTGTGTGTCTTGAAATTTCGTCTGCACTAGATCACAACGTTTATGGAATGTTCTTCAAATAAAGGCATTCCTAGCTCTTTCAGCCAGTCTTTGTTTTGAACCTTGGGCCTTCATTGAATCTCTAATTTTTAGAGTTACTCAAGGCGCAGCTTCTTTGCGTAAGCTTCTTGGGACGAAGAGTGGCGCGAATTTGTCAAAGGACTCAGTTAAGATAGAAACAAGCCCACTTACCTTAGGGCTAACATATCCTCGTGATACCATATTATCCTAATCGTAGGTCTTTAGGTGGCCATGAAATTCCTGCACATCAATATTATTAAGACCACGGAACTTCGTGGCAGTCGACCTGGTTGGAATATTATAGGATAGTTGGTACTCAATATTAATCAGATCCGGATAGAAGAAGGAGGGAATTGGGTGATTCGCGTGAGCAGTTACTTTGCTGAATCGTCTATCACAACGTCAATCAACGTCTCAGTCCTGTCAATGTGGTGAGCGGAATCATGCTGAACAATGGACATACCGGCAGAGAAAACCACATACATCATGTAAATCGTTAGATTCTTACATGTATTTAGATTCGTGTTCAAATCTCCGGCTAAAATGATGAGTCGCGGAATATTTTCCATGGCGGTCAAGAAGAAATATCTCCAAGCGGAGGCATAAAAACCGTGCTGAAAGCTAACTGGCACCTGGGTCAGGTGTCTCGTATTCTGAAACTGGTATACCAGACAACGTATCAAAGTATGCAGCCATATTCTTGCCAACTGGACTCTACAAAGACCGACGAAATCATCCCTAGTTGCATCATCCATTCTTCTCATTGCACTTCATAGTTTCGACTACACAATTCGTGTCAGACTATGCAAAATCTGCAGCCCATATTCTATATGTATGATGTAGAATATTGCAAACATCTGTGTAGCTGCGACTGATATATTTGAGTTATCAAAAGTTAGTAATTTCTTTTTCTTCTCACAGAATCAAGTATGATGTCCAGGGGCTATGAACCTCCTCCTACAAGAACTATTGTTTCAAGTGATGAAGAAAAAGTATATAAATTGTATAAAATACCTCACGCCAGATTTTCATCTACATCTGCCGGAGTTGCGCTCGCACCACCTATTTTTTATGAAACTCTATTTGACTTTTCTAACTGTAAAAAACATATTCTGAAATACAAATTAGACAGTGTATTACCTCCTCGTTTTATCCATATAGACAACACAGGGAGTTTATGTCGGAGTTTATGAGGCTTCTTCCAATACCATTTTCAAAATATTTGATATTGCTGGTGAGGTCAATCTGACAGTAAATGTATTCAACCACAAGGTTAGACCTTATAGCGAAGTTTTTGGGTAACTTTCCTTTTGTTTCGAATCTACGCCCACGCGATCTCTCTTTGTGAGTGATTTTACAAATTTGCAATTAACTCTCTGTGTATTTAATATCGTGTGTATCTCAAATAAAAAATTTTATCTGGAAAACCAAGAAAATGGATTGGGAGTTTAATTGACTATAGACATTACTATTGTACATACAATCCCACATGACAAAGTGATTTGATAATTTGAACTGGATCTGGTGCAATGTTTATATCTATAGAATTATATGAATGTACATAGCTTGCTTGCACTATTGGACTAAATGAACCACTCAACACTTATCTGATTTATTAGTCGATTTATTGATCGATAGAGCTTAAACCTAATGAATACACTTGCACGAGAGGAACCTAATAATCTGAGTAGATAAGGACTCTCCTTGATGACAGGTAATTGATTTATTCAGTCAACTTATTGGCAATTTCTGATTCAACGTAATCAGGTCACATCATTTATGATCGACTAGTGGATCACCAGGAGAGAATAATTATTATTAGGATTCAATCTTTATATCTCACATTCCGAACAACACGCAAGAAAATGACTGATCAACCAGAACATTCAGAGTGTCAGACTGAGTATGTTTGATTTTTAACTATTGGGCAACCCCCAAGATAGTGTGGCGTACAATCCGTTGTAACACGCAATGTCAGGTCTTAGCGCGAAACCGATCAATGTTCAAATTCTAATATTTTCAAATTAAACTCAAGATTTCGCCTCAATGAACGCCTTGAAAGTTCAACCCACGCGCAGGGAATTCTAAAATCTATCAAAGATTCTCGCAACGCGAGGCAATAAAACCAAAATATAATTTGAAAATGTTCATTCATATCTTTTTATATTTACGATTCTAAAATAATTGTAATGACATATTCGCAACTAAATTATCATCTGTACTCCTCCTCTTTCTCCTCCTCCACATTCTCATTATCATTATCACCCTCCTCTTCCCTCTCATCTTCCTCATTATCATCATTATCATCCTTATGCTCCTCCTCATTATCATCATCATTAGCCTCCTCCTCTTCCTCCTCCTCCTCACCTACCTCTTCCTCATTTATCTTATCTTCTTCCATCACTTGTTCATCTATCTCTTCTTCATCAATCTTCTCATAATTTAGACTGTCTTCTTTACTCTCTTCACTATCTATCTCATGCTTCTCAGTAACATCCTTCTCCTTGTCTTACGCCGCATGTTGATCCATATGCTCTTCATTTTTCTTCATAACTTTGACATTGTGCTTCAATTTTTTTGCTTGAAGCGTCTTCATCGAGACGCTGAAAACTTAAATTCTTCTTCACGTCAAAAGCTGAATCATATTTACGTCTTATTCCGGTACGTATTTGGTATTAAATTTTCTTTGAGAGCAGCACACTTTGGCTTCAGGACTTCACGCAGCTCTGCCATAACTCAACTATTATTATTATCAGTTTCATCATTGTTCTTGATATCACTTTGAATCATTTTAGGAATATCATGAGACAATTTGAAGGGGAAAAATTTCGTAGCTTTCAGATTTATCATAGCTATTCATGTGGGACGAGAAATTATGTGCTTTTTTTCATGCGTACATCTAATGCCTCTTCAAGTTATCAACTCATGTAAAAACTCTTGAACAATTTTGACAAGTAGAAGCCATCTTAAGACTGTGCTCATTTCAATACTGACGTTATATTCATCTGCAGTCTCTTAATATACGATCTGAGCCTCGCGCAATTCTTCAATGACGGAAAATATTTCATCACTATGACTGAGATCGCCTGCTGCTTTTGAAGCCAACTGTAAACAAAGACGATCGAATGGCTCATTCGGATCATCCCAATAAATGTAGTCTGGTATTGAGTATCTCCTTGCTATCACGAGGTTAGGTAGTAAACTCATTATTCGTTTCTTTCTCTTCAATGAACTTCCAGTTGTTGATAATCGTCCAAGTGGAAAAAGTTTCACTATAATATTTTTTTATATTTTGCAGTATTGTTTGAGCGAATGGGTAAAGCAGAACCATAATTCTTCTTCTGTGCATTTGGAGCTATAAAAAGTCTTTCACCAACCTTGATATATTCTCCACCAAAGCTAATAGGTGTATCACCAATCATCAGCGATTGGGGATTAAATTACGGATTTAATTGGATTGTGTGAAAGATTTGATTTGAGACCGAATATGATTGATTATTAGGGATCGTTCACTGAACTGTGGATTGAGTTGCATTGTTGACCAAATTAGAGAGGATTGAAATGTGAATAAGTTTAGCTTTTGTATTAGATTGTGGACTGCATGGTGAATCATTTGAATTTTGGATGAGATTGGATTTTTGATAGGTTTTTAATGTGGATAAGAAAGGTTGACAAGAACTTGCATATTTGAAAAAACTGCAACTTCATAGCATTATTCTAAGAAAATTTCGTTTTGAATTTTAATCAGTAGTTTATACGAATATATTTATCACCTTTACTATTCTAAGAGGTAATTGCTATAGTGATTGATAAATTGTATGAAAAGTCTTTTGAAACATGTGATTAACAGAAGAAAATAATGCTTTATGCTTTGCAAATGATTCGTACCAGAATAAACAGCGCAAAATTAAGAAGAAGTACCGCTAGTTCACACGCCACATAGCCGAGATCTTTAGCTAAAAAAAGACGGATCGCCCCCGCCTATAAGCTCCTCACTTCATGAATCATCATCATAACGTTTCTTCGTACATGATACGCCACATCGTCAGGGCAATTTTTTTCTAATCAAGTTAAGTGAAAATGGAAAAATCATTGCATTTGAGGAGGCACAGATCAAGGTCTTGTTCTCGACCTCGATCTCATACCAGTAAAGTGATGGAACTGCAAAGAGAGTTGAGGAAATTGACAGAGGAGTTTCAGGGCGGTGGCTGTTTGCGATCATCATTCAAGGAACTTGTGAGTTTTCCGGAGAGATTCAATGAGTATTGCATTGTCAGGCACTGTTATGAGAGCGAATCTGATAGACGAGAAAATTCTCGCAAGATTAGTTCCATTCAGGGCGGTGGTCTCATACTGGGGATGGGATAAGCTGTGTCAATTAATAGGCGGTGGGCCTTCGCTAGGAGAGGGGCATACCGCGCTCTCATGGCGACAGGCCCTCAGGAAGCTGAGGGATAGGTCTTTCAACACTATCTGTACTAGTCTTGGTCTTTTTTGTTTGGTTATCGCAGGATGTCGGTCATCAGGAGGATTCCATCAGAGAGGTCTCTGTCATATAAGGAATCTTCCGGGCACGAAAAAGAGGTTAAAATTTCAGATTCAAATCCGAAAGAAAAACAAAAATAGCAATAAAAAGCCAAGATGTTTTCAGAAATTGGGGATCGTTGGGAAGCTTGGTTGCATGTCAGTTAAAAAAAAAAAAACAGGATTTGCTTAAGAAATATCTGTATAAAGATAATTTTCATTTCAAAGCACCAGAACTCAATCCGGAAGTTGAGGTGCCGATTAACGAATCTGTCAGCGCTGGGTACAGGCCTATCTGTACTGATTCGTAACAAAAATGAGGGCGAGCAGCAAGCTAAGGCTCTAAAGCCTTTGCTGGATGCAGGGAAACTTTTATCAGAGCCTTGCTTTCAGTTGAGTAAGGCTGGAAAGGCTTTTGTGCATCCAAGCTTGGATCGCAAAGCTGAAGACGTTCTTGAACGAGAAAAAAATATTTCTTTTTTTCAGGAAAGAGTTATCGACCAGGTCAAAGACAGAAAAGTCAACGGGAAAGGTCGAGTCAAATTTGAAGCCACAGCAGGCTGTGAAGAAGAAATCGCCGAAGCCTTCGACGGCATAAAACTGGAAAACTCCACCTGGGAAGAACCGTGGCTACTCCCAGGTAGGTTACAAGCCAAAAGGTACCCATCGAGGATCACAGTGCGGCAGATATTACCAGAGAGAGTTTCCAGTCATGTTCCAGGCATCTAACTCTTCAAAAATAATAAAGATGCCTTCAGACTTGATGTCTTTTATATAAATTTTCATGTTTTCCAGGTTTCATTTATTAATTCAAATCTCCGTTTCTTCTCTCTCACTCTCTGGAATATATATGTAGGCATGAGAAGGATAGCACATTATGAAGATGACCCTCTGACATGATAAGGTTAACACTGCGAGACAATTGAGCTGAAATTCCTGGAATAATCAGGTTTCAATTTCAGGATCCTAATAATAATTAATTATGCTCTCATAGTGATCGCACTAGTTGATCGTGGATGATGTGACCTGATAGCGTTGAATTAGCAATTGCCAATTAGTTCAAATTATCAAATCATTTTGTAATATTAGATTTTGAGTAAAATGAAAAGGTTTATAATTAAATGAAGTCCAAATCCATTTTCATGGTATCCAAATACCATTTTTTATTCGAGATACACATGATCTTGAATATTGATTGATTTCCTATTGCATTCAATCACAAAATTAATTGCAAACATGTCAAATCACTTACAAGCAGAGATCGCGTGGATGCCGATTCAAATCAAAATTTAAGTTACCGAATAACTTCCCTATAAGGTCTAACCTTGTCGTTGAATACATTGACTGTCAGATTGATCTTACCATCATTATCAAATATTCTGAAAATGGTATTGGAAGAAGCGTCATAAACTCCAAGAATGTCACCGTGAACGTTTACTACTACAGGAGTTTCTTTTCCTGTGTTGTCTATACGAACAAAGCGTGGAGGTGATACATTTGGTACTTCGTATGTCAGAACGTGCTCCTCAGCAAAATCAAATAATGTTTCATACAAATAAGATGGCGCAGCTCCGGCGGACGCAGATGCAAATCTGGGTTGATGAATTGTATAAAATTGATATACTTTTTCTTCATCACTTGTAACAACAAGTTTTTCAGCAGGCGGTTCATAGCCCCTGGACTTCATACTTAATTCTGCAAACAGAAAAAGAAATGATTGAC
Organism: Andricus quercusramuli; assembly: GCA_932178445.1. Classification (NCBI taxonomy): domain Eukaryota; kingdom Metazoa; phylum Arthropoda; class Insecta; order Hymenoptera; family Cynipidae; genus Andricus; species Andricus quercusramuli. Next base: position 97,356 of record CAKNXH010000187.1, read on the forward strand.
TCTTGATACTTAAAAATAGAAAATAAACACATGTATGCAATATTCTAAAGCGTCGCAAATTCAACATTTATAATTGAAAATTGAACTATTCGCTTGAAAATTTTTCCGAAAGTCTCGGGGTTTTCCCGGAGGGAGCAAATGTTTATGTTTGAAGAGAAAATATAACACTCGCGCAATTATGACACTCGCCAAATTCAAATGCGAGTTTCTCTGAAAGCAGTTTTGGAAGTTCTTAATATGGTCATCTACTCTCAATTAGGAGAACTTGATTGTATTTACCATCAGCATTCAGGATGGATATCAAATTTGAGATCAGATTACAAGCGATTTTCATTTTGTCCAAGTAGAGGAATAATTAATTATACTTATCAATGAAGAATTTGTTGAGGGTGAGACTGAAGAATATTTGGATGCCTGATGAATGATATGATGCTTGTCCATTTAAGATCTTTGTTTCTGGTGAGTCTCTTTCAAGAAAAATAAATAATTTGTTACTTAATTCGTTGAAATTGACGTCGCAACTCATGTGTGTAATCTTTTGCATTTCATGAAATATTGGTTGCCATACAAAAAAACTGATTTCAATTCTAGAAAATATTTAAATATAATTAGAAGGAAAAATTAAAGCAAAGTTTGATCTTTTTATTTAGGATTTTCCCTGATCTATCTCTCCCTCTTCTGTATTTTTCTCCTTGAATCAGAAAAACCCGTATTTTGTCAACAATCTGCTGTTTGATTGTCAGCAGCTTTGACTTGTTCAGACATCCTCTGTAGCCCTTAAGGAAGTATTTTGCATATGCACAACTCCTCTTATTAGCACATTTTCCTTTCGCCTACATATTGAGATTGGATTATATTTCAGTGCTATATATTCAATAAGTTTGAGCGATTTACTCTATGATTTGGAGAGCTTTGTATCTCATGAAGGTGCATCTGGTCAGGCCAGTCTTGTTTATCTTTCTCATTATTTTAACTTACGCAGGGTATCATCTCCTCAAGAGATACCTTGATATATACCTCAATGAACGTCATTGTGCTCTTCATTACACAGTGCGAAAAATTTGCCTTGTAAATACTTAGGAGTGTCGTCTGGATCACCTGTTTGAATTGAAACCTGATAGCTTCTTCAGTACCGTTGCGATTGATAATTTTATTATTGGTTGCTTCCTCAGGACAGACGGGAGCGAACGGGAGGCATATTATGCCTTTACTCACATGTAGGTCCTTTAGGCTTCTTGGTTATTCCAAGTTCACTAGCAATTTATGTGGTAGCGGATTATCTGTTCCTTGCAGTCTCGGCCAGAGAAGATCAATCGTTTATAGGGATAATTTACAAACTCTCCAATGCCAATTACAACAAGAAACTGAAGTCAGATATTGTTACGCTTGTTACTAATCATAATAGCATCATTTTGATCAGAAATTTAAACACGAATTCAAATATGTACATCTAACAATCTAACGATTTTCTTTATGTCTGTGGTTTTCTCTGCCGATTTGTCCATTGTTCCGCATGATTGCATTCACTAAAATGACAGGACTGATACGTGGATTGACCTAATGATAGTAGAGGATTCATACAAAGTAAATGATCATGCACAACATTATATTCCCTTCTTTTCCAATCAGGATCTGATTCAAGTTGGATACCAACTATCCTGTAACACTTCAACAAGGTCGACTGCCACGCAGATCCAGCAGATCCATGTTCCTAATAATATTGGTGTGCAGGAATTTTGTGACCACCCGATGACCTATGATTAGGATAATCTGATTGCACAAGGGTATGTACACTCTGAGGTAAATGGACATATTGCTATCTTAACAGAGGATTTTGATAAGTTCGCGCCACTCTTCGTCTCAAGCTAACGCAAAGAAGTTGCACCTGGACTCCCGAGTTGACCCGAGAATCAAAATGTAACCTGGCTAACAGAACTAAGAATACCCTTATTCAAAGAATATTTTCTAAACATTGTGATATAGTGCAAACAAAAATTCGATCCTCACACAAATATTATAATTACAAAACAATCAGTAGTAGAAACTAAAGGAATAATGTATGGCATTAACTGCGACATTATCAACTAATTCTGCATGAACGTGAAGACATCAACGTAGACTTGATGCCTTCAGAAATCCTGCTTGCGTTTCCACCACCCAATCAGCCTGACGTAGTGAATTTCAACCTCGCCCTGCGCGGGGATTCCTTTGATGTTAGTAACCTCTTCTTCTCAGGCATCTCCCCTGTCTCACTAATGATTGCGATTTCTAGAGTCCATTCAAAAGATATTGGTCCAGATGGTATCTCTATCAAAATGATCAAGCTTGCTCTGCCTGTTATTCGCCCGGTTTTATTGTAGATTTACAACGTTTACACTAGAGGTTCAGTCCTGCAAATTCCAACACACAAAACTTGCAAAATGCAGAGGTCGTTGATGGTAAGGGAAGCACACGCCTGTGCACTAAACTCCCACCTTGCATTACATACGCATGCACTTATATTACGATAGTTCAAGTTTGCACTCTAAGCTAACTAGTGCGTTCTAGTTCCAAATGCGCCCTTTATGAAATGAAAGAAAAAAAAAGAAAAACTGAACAATTCAAAGTTATGTTTTCCGTATGTGTCTCATTTTCACTATGTTTGAATCTAATGCTGAAAACAAAAATTTATCTACTTACGAATTTTATGAAGATACTGACCATCTCGACTACTATGACTTTGCATCCCTTGTAAAAGAGGTACTGCAGCCTCGCCGGGGTTCCAAGGTCTTTCTGAGCTGGATCCTGCAAAAGGACAAGGGAAATGTATAAAGTTTCAAGAAGCATTAATTTTACATATTGACTTGCACAGAAAAAATTACGTGTCATTTCTACCCTGGTTTCAGTTATCTTTACCTGCAACAAAAACTGCCTACAAGTGGGATCATTAACTACCTTCTTTTGGGTAGATGTAAAAAAATTTTACCCGCTAGAAAATTATGCAAAAACAAAATTCACTACTGTGTTTCCTGTGTTTATGTGTGATTATTTTTCAAATTGCATCTAAGGCTAACCCGACTCCTTGTGATTTGAATACAATTTTCATGTAATGAATAATCCACGCTATCTCATTTTTTTTAGGAGAACACAAGTTGTCTGATGCTGACATTGTTGTATGAGAAATCCAATATAGAAAATCATGATTTCAGAATGTGTCTTATGAAAAATACTTTGTTCCATCTCATACTTTGATCTTTCGTCAAATTGAAGTACAACTTCAACAATCAAAACCTTAGAAGAGATAACTGCAGATTAACAAAAATCTGTTGATGGAATCTTTGTTTAAGCTCTTAGCCATAAGTTTTTTCAGAATACAGTGAAAATCCTTGAAATCCCTATCAAACTTCAAAATCTCACTGAAAATTGTCACGACACTATAAAATCCGCTCTATTTCCTTCAAATATCTAAAAATTGATTTAAATCCTTGACAATCTTCCAGCATTCATAATTTAAGTGAAGGATTTCGGCCGCCTGATCTGCGGCTTGGTAATGGCACGCTTCATTGGTAAGCATCTCCTGTTTACTAACCATATTTAATAGCGGTTATTAAAAAATTATCTTTTTATGATATTCATAACAATACTGACCATCTGAAGTACTGAGTTTTTTCATCTTTTCTAAAAGAAGTACTAAAGCATCACTGCGCTTCCGAGATGTTTTGGAGCTTGATTCTGTGAAAAAGAGAGAGAAATGTATGAAGTTTAATGAAGCATCAATTTCAAATTGATTTGAATAAATTGATTTATAGTACTAATAGCGCAGGACTTTTAAAATTGAAGGTCAAACCGTCGGCGACTGAAATTCAGTGCTTGTTAATGCTCAAAAACAATTTTGTAATCAAATATTTCATTGTATCTTGTGTGATTTTTCCAAGAAATTAATTTGTTTATTTGTAATGCTATTTTTCAAAATTGAAAAAATACTGTGCATCCTATTAAAAAATGATTAATAAAAAAATGTGTAGCTCTTTGTTGAGTAACAGCTTTGTTCTCTTTATTTGTTTGGTTGCTTATGTCTTATCCAAAACTTTAATTCTTCTGTTTTCAATGTTGCTTTTTGCGAAGAAAAAAAAACTACGCGTCCTATCAGAAAGTGATTGATAACAAATTTGTGAATCTTTTTTGGGTGCACAGTTTTTGTCTATCCATCTTTTCTCGTACCTTGACATACGTCAAGAAATTTAATGTGGTACGTTGTTTGGCTTGAAATTTTCATTTTTGTTTTGTTTGTATGAATTTTGTAAGTGCTATAACTCTGGTAATTTTTTGTATTGAAAAAAGTAATGAAATTATATTGTATGAGAAATTCAATATTGGAAATAATGATTTCAGAATGTGTCTCATGAAAAATACGTCACTTTGTCATTTATTTTCATTTTCGATTAAGCTAAAATACTACTTTGAGAATCAAAGGCTTCGCAGAGATAACGTTTGATAGGAAGAAATCTGTTTTTCTCAAATCTTTATTTAAACTCTTTTTATTTATTTATTATTTAAACCAAGGAAAAATTTCGTCTGTTTTTGTGAAGGATTAATTTCCCGTAGAAATGAAGATTTTTTCGGTTATTAATGCAATTGATTAGTTGATAAATAACCTGATTAAGGCTCATATAGTGAGTATTCCAACCTACAAAACTCACCTCAAAAAATTGGTTTCGAATGCTGGCGCACCGAAAGGACGTCATGGGGCAATTTTTTCTCCCACAGGAAGCACATATCCATATTTAAGGGGGAAAGTCCCTCCGGAACGTCAAAACTCGCAGTAAATATTTAAAAATTAATAAATAAAAACGTTTTTCAAAGATCGAAAAAAATTAAACAGAAACAGTACAGTCAGCGCCGCGTGGTGACCCGATCGATCACTAAATCGATTCAAAAGGACTTCTGGCGCCATATTCAAAATAGAAAAAGCATTGAAACATATGAAGGAGTAATAATTCCTAATAAGTTATAATATATTATTTGAAAAACATAACAAATAAATATTATCTTACAAAAATATAAGAGAAAAAGTAGGAAAAATATATGCAATGCAGAATACTGACTGATAAAATAGATAAATAAAACTTGCAACATTTTCTTATAATTCTGAGTTGATCTTATAACATTCCCTTGACACCATCCACACAGAAGAAATAATTTACATATAGCTAAAAGAGATTTGGTAAAGATTTTCCAAATTTGCAATTAGCAAAAAAAAGTCTCCATCAAACCCACCCACGTATTAGAAATCCATTCTAGTAAGCTGGGAAGACTTGCGAAATATATTGCTGTATTATTCTTTGACGAAAAAATTACATTTTTAGAAAAAGTCGAAGTCGTTGTCTCTATGATTTTTTGATGTGATCCTTAGTCAATAGATTGTTATCAGAACACCCATAAAAACCCACTCTCGCATTAGAAATCAATTCTAGAAAGTTTTCGAGACAAGTTTTTATTATTTATTCCAAAAACATTCTGACTCTTATGGCTTTATTCCAAACCTGAATTTGAGTTGGAATCTACAGGCTCAAGTCGATCAGACTCCATTGTGGCCGCTGGTCATTATGAAAACGATTTCAAAACTTGTCTTTTTTCACATTACTATTGAGAGTCAGTTTTCAAGACAAATTTTTTATTATTTACTCCAAAGACATTCTGACTCTCATGGCTTCATTCCAAACCTGAATTCGAGTTGGAATTCACAGGCTCATGTCGATCAGACTCTATTGTGGCCACTGGTCATTATGAAAACGATTTCAAATTTGTCTTTTTTCACATTACTATTGAGAGTCAGTTTTTGAGACAAGTTTTTTATTATTTATTCCATAGACATTCTGACTCTTATGGCTTCATTCCAAACCTGAATTCGAGTTGGAATCTACAGGCTCAAATTGATCAGACTCAATAGTATGACTCTCAATAGTAATGTGAAAAAAGACAAGTTTTGAAATCATTTTCATAATGACCAGCGGCCACAATGGAGTCTGATCGACTTGAGCCTGTAGATTCCAACTCGAATTCAGGGCCGTAAGAGTCAGAATGTCTATGGAATAAATAATAAAAAACTTGTCTCGAAAACTTTCTAGAGTTGATTTCTAATGCGAGAGTGGGTTTGTAGGGTTTGTATGGGTGTTCTGATAACAATCTATTGACTGAGGATCACATCAAAAAATCATAGAGACAACGACTTCGACTTTTTCTAAAAATGTAATTTTTTCGTCAAAGAATAATACAGCAATATATTTCGCAAGTCTTCCCAGCTTACTAGAATGGATTTCTAATGTGGGTGGGTGGACTTTTGGGGATGTTATAATAATAATCCAGAACCGAAGGACCTTTTAAAAAAATCAAAGCCGCTATAACTTTGATTTTTAGAGAAATGATTATATTCCCATGGACTGAGATCGGAAACTATTCACCGGGTCTTTCCTGCTTTCTAGAGTTGAGTTCTATTGCGTGGGTGGGTTTTATGGGGTGTTAGGTGTACATTATATAGCCTAAGATTCCTCTGAAAAAATCATAAACACAATAACATTGCATTTTGTGGAAAATGCTTATTTTTGCTAATTACAAATTTGGAAATTCTTTATCAAATCTTTTTTAGCTATATGTAAATTATTTCTTCTGTGTGGGTAGTGTGAAGGAAATGTTATAAGATCAACTCAGAATTAGAAGAAAATGTTGCAAGTTTTATTTATCTATTTTATCAGTCAATATTTTGCGTTGAATATATTTTTCCTTTTTTTTCTTTTATTTTTGTAAGATAATATTTATTTGTTATGCTTTCAAACAATATATTATAACTTATTAAGAATTATTACTCCTACATATGTTTCAGTGCTTTTTCTATTTTGAATATGGCGCCAGAAGTCCTTTTAAATCGATTTAGTGATTGATCGAGACACCACGCGGCGCTGATTGTACTGTTTCTGTTTACTTTTTTTCGATCTTTGAAAAATGTTTTTATTTTTTAATTTTTTAATATTTACCGCGAGTTTTGACGTTCCGGAGGGACTTTCCCCCTTAAATATGGATATGTGCTTCCTGTGGGAGAAAAAATTGCCCCATGACGTCCTTTCGGTGCGCCAGCATTCGAAACCAATTTTTTGAGGTGAGTTTTGTAGGTTGGAATAGACACTACATGAGCCTTAAGTTGAGTGTTTAATCAACATTCGTGCGCCCCAAGCACATGTTATGTACATTTAACGGTCGAAGAAAAAATATTTTACTTGCACTCATGAAAATTGCCAAATTTAGACGAATTTGTCTTGAAAAGCACTTTTGGAAGCTATCTATTTGAAAATGTACTTTCAATTACAGAATCATTATTATATTTACCAACAGAATAAAGGATGATCATCAGGGTGGAGACCAGAGCACAAGCGCTCTTCATTTTATCTAGGTAGACGAACAAATAATTACTGTATACATAAAGAATTTGCTTAAAAGTGCGACTGAAGAATATCCTGCTGCTTTATTGTACTATATATACAGTCATCATATGAATGATAGACGACGCGGAACCTTCTCATTGGGCCACGACAAAACATAATTTTTTCACCTACGATTTTGTTGTACTCAAGCTTCGAGATTTAGACGTGGCTTATGAAGTTTGCTAACGTAAAACCGTGCTGACATTAATTTGTACGAAATATCTATTTATGTAAGACTGAGTCATCAAGTTATCTGAAAACTAAAGGTCAAATAATATTCATGAATGCTAGAAGTATCTACTGAGAACGAGTTGGAAGAAAATCGAAAGCCTAATTATTTCTTTGTCCATCTTTCTTACATTTTATATTTTTTATATAATGTACCTAATGTATATCAATATGGAGCTACCATTCCAGCTCCTGAGGTTTGTTTGTAGAATTGGTTATTGAAATCCTTTGCGAAGGATTCAATAATATCGATTGTATCAGAGATTGGTACTTTCGTGAAGAGAGATCCTACGTCGAAGCTCACTACCATTTCTTAGGGTTGAATACAAATCTGTTGTATCTTTTTAATAAAGTCAAAAAAATTATGGACGTGTGTGATGAAGTTTCCTGTGAAAGGATTCAGTTCTTTGGTTAGGAAGCGTGCTAGGTTGTAAGTTGGTTGCAATGTCTATGTGTTGAAATGTTTGGTCCTTGACTTCTATCACGAACTTTTCCTGGTTAGGATTTCTCTCAACAGAGGTAAACAATTCAAATGTGTATTCAGGGGTCTCATCTGCAAATGTGAAGTATAGTGAGTTGCCCATGAAAAATTGCCTTCTTCCAGCACCCATCAAGAACTTAGCTCTAACAGGAGCATTATGGTTTCAGCACTTTTAGAGAGGGGAGGCGAATGGCCCAATGACAATGGCAATGGTGTCATTCAGGTCAAACACATGCCCTTTTGTTACAGCCCAATGTGCCATGGAGTCCATGTTAATCTCAACCCTGCCTAACATAATTTATATATCAGACGCTGGTCCTGATATGTAGAGTTTAATGCCATCTGCACACCTGTTATATTTGCAGAAATGCAAGTCTCCAACTAGATCAGAAGTGTGAATATTGAACAAACAGGAGCGAGAGAAGACCCTTGGGGAACCGCCATCATAACCTTTACCCAGTTAGATAAGTGACCCTCACTATTCGTGATCCGCTTCCGCTAGTCGCTGATGTCAGACACAAACAATCTCAAAGCTGAACCAGATAATTCAAAAGAATTCAGTTTTTCAGGTAGAAGTATATAGTTCACCAAGTGAAATGCCTTAAAGAAATCAAATAAAATCATCACTGTGACGTCTTTTATGCGAATTGCCAATTTCATACCGGTGGTGAATTTGAGCGACGCTGCCAAGATGCTGTGGTTAGCTCTGAAGCCGGGTTACAAAGGGTCCTTTAATTTATTTGTATACAGAAAATCTTTTAGCTTATGATTCACAATGTGCTGAAGCGGCTTAGACTGAGCGTTCACAATACAGATAGGACGAAAGTCATTGGGTGAAGAAGTTTTTGAAATCTTGGAAACAAGACGGATGACTGCTATTTTCCAGCTATCCATAGGCAGCCCCGTGCAGGGCAAGAGTTGGAGTCACTGAAGGAGGCTGATTAGGTGGTGAAAATAATCACAGGACATCCGAAGGCATAAAATCTACGGCGAGGTATTCACGCTCAAGCGGAATTAGTTGCAAATGTAGCAGTAATGCCATAAATCATCCTGTTTTGTTCCTATTTCTGATCATGTTGTTATTATAATGGTTGTGTAAGTCTCTCATTTTTGAGCAGCTTCTGTGCGTGAGCTTATGCCGAAGAATGGCACAAACTTACCAAATACCTCTGTTAAGATGGCAACAAGCCTGTTCACCTACAAGGTAACATCCCCTTGTGAAATCAGAGTATCCTAATCGTAGGTCCCTAGGTGGTCATAAAATTCCTTACATCAATATTATTAAGACCACGGGCCTGCTTGGTGGTTGGCCAAGGTGAAAAGATTACAGTATAGTTGGTATTTATTGTTAATCAGATCCTGATTGGAAAAGAAGGGAACAGAGTGCTGCGCATAAGCGGTGGAGAATACCACGGAATCAAAGTAAATTGTCAGATTGTTAGATGCATTTAGATTCGTGTGTAAATCTGCCATTAAAATGATATTCTGATGATTAGGAACAGGTGAACAAATATCTGACTCCAGTTCCATGTTATAATTGGAATGGGGGGGTTTGTAAATCACACTTTATAACAATTGTACTTCTCTGGTCGAGACTTTAAGGAATCGATAATCCGCACTCGGATAAATTCCTTGTGGACTCAAATCGACGAAGTAACAAATAATTATCGATCGCAGTGCTACTGAAGAGGGTATCAGGTTTCAACAATGTCTCAGAAACTGCAATGCTATGATAATTACGGAATCTAAAAAAATTTTTAATCAAAAAAAGTGATCCAGAAGAGAAACCTAAGTATTTACGCAGATAAGAAAACGCGTCAAGAGATGTGACGAGCAAAATACCGAACCCGGCACTCCAGAGGACATTATAGCAATAAAGAGTACAGTGAGGTTCATTGAGATATATATCAAGATATCGCCTGAAGATATAATATCCCGCGTAAGGTGAAACAGAAAACAAGATAAACAAGACTGTCCTGGGCAGATGCACCTTCACGAGATACAAAGCCCTTTGTGAGATATACGGTGACTGACGTTGACATGCCATTGAATTTCAGTTGTAAATAGCACGATTGCTACCGTAGTAAGTCGAGATACTGTAAGTGACTGAGAATAATTCTCCCCGAGCCGTCCTCCTTCCTACAGAAGCTTTTACTGCCAAAGATCCACAAATACTTGATTTGCCTATTCCTTCTCAGTTCGAGCGCCCCTTTGTCTATCTGGCCAAAATACTGAGTGAGAGCTTCTCTCATGTAGAGGTTGTTGGTTTCCTACTAAAACTAACAATTTGAGCTTGTCACTGTTCTTTTTTTTCTGCTCAACAATAGCCGCTAATGTCTGCTCGTCCTTAATTCTTGCAACTAAGATAAGCGGTCGTTGGGTAATTCGCGGATTTCATCCAGTTCGATGGAGTCAATCAATATTTAGGAGACTGTCATTGGCAAGGGATGAGGGGCACCAAGAGCATAAGCTATCAGGCCCATTATCATTCGAAAAAGATTTTCCGAAGGTTTTTGGCGTAAACATTGTATCTAAAGTGTGTTGGCAAGGACAGCTTGTTCGAGAGAGTGATATATACGCTCGCAATAGAGAAACTGTGAGGCCTGAGTCAGTTCGCTCTTCGTGAGATGCTAAGTGTCCTCTCATAGGATCTGTATGTCTGAAATGGTCGATGCTACAGTCGTTTCCAGAATACTGATCCAGCATGCATTAGTGGAAAAGTCCCTCTTGATTTGGTGAATTGAGGCCTTAGGTCAAGCATTGAAGGTTTTCTGAATGACTCTAAATGTCTCAAGAAGAGGTACCAATGGTTTGAGTCCAGCAATTTTTAACTTTCTTCGTACATGCATTGGAGACCCCAGATTCCAGGCCGAGGTTTGTAGCCGTCATTCCTGATGAATCTACGTCATTCGTATCGATCGACTTCCGGCCGGGTCATGTATCGAGTTCGCAACCCGGCCCGAAAACACAAAAGCTCTAACTAGATCAGAGACTCATTTCTGCCCCGAATTCTAAAATCGAAGCTCATGAACGGCATAAGTCATTTTTCTCTATTTAGCAGTAAAGGTGCGTGTGTTAGCGTTTGCAGATGGTAAGTTTTTCCAGGCCAGTTCAGTCCGGTTCTGCATTATTGCCTTATGCTATGAGACGATATAGCGAGTTGATAAGTACGTGTATCTTGGGAATTGATTTACTACTGACAGTAATGTACACAATGAATTACACAATTGATTGTCTTCTTTCACGTTTAGTGCGCCTGAAGGAGAATAAGCAGTGATTGTTTGATTGAGAATAATAATTTTTATTATCATTGATTTTCTTTGAATTTGCACAACATATTCCACGTCAACTGCTCCTATCAAGGTGAAACATGAATCATGTGAAACACGAATTCATGTTTATGAAAACGATCAGCAAAGTAGACACATAAAATCCATGACATTGATTGACACTCGCGGCATTAATTAATATTATCGTACGCCGAGTTTTAGATCGTTTGATGACTTAGTGCTACAAGAATGGGAATTTCGTATGAAATAACGTTAGGATAGTTTAAAATAATTAAACATTATGAACATTTTCTAAGTTTCGAACCCTATTAATAATAAAATCATACGCGGAAAAAACAATATTTTAGTGTATCCAAATAAAAAGGTTCCACGTTGCCTGTCATTTATGAGATAACGACAATATATATATATGTATATATGTATAGTCCAATGTAGCACCAGAATATTCTTCAATCACACGACTAAGCAAATTCTTTATTGATGCAGTAATTATTTGTTCCTCTGATTGGAAAAAATGAAGATCGCTTGTACTTTGTTCTGCACCTTGATTGTCATCCTTCATTCTATTGGTAAGTAAAATAATAATTCTATAATTTAAATTACATTTTCAGATCAGTAACTTCCAGAACTGCTTTTGAGAAAAATGCATTTGAATTTGGCAAATTTTATGAGTGCAAGTTTTATGTTTTTTTTTCGAACTTAAAATGTACTAACTTCTGATCACTTCCGAGATTCGCGGATGAATTTCCAACTAAAAATGATAATTCCCCAACCAAAAATGAAATAATTGAATTTTGGGAGAGATTCAACAAAATTGGTGAATCCTCAGTTAAAACAGGTTAATTATCAATTGAAAATTGATGAGCTGAATATGCTGTTTCAAGGTTTTCCCCTCGATGCCTCAGAGCCAAGGAATAGGTACTTTTAGCTGAAGAAAAATGCTGAGGAGGTGAAAGTTAGTAATATAGTACATTTTGACATTTTGAAAAACATATTAGGTTCGCGAACACCTCTTCCTTGAGCTTCGCTGCCGTTTTTAAAAATGACGACCGAAATCCTTTTTTCCCAAAATATCTCCTGTTCGGAGCATCCCAGACGGAAAAAGTCTCAGCAGAAAGTATTCCGCGTGGAAAAATTTCATGGTAGTCTTGTTCCAGATCTTGCCCAGGTAAGACTGTATATAGACGGTCTAGTCTGGGAGGTCTGGTCTGAACCAGGATTAGCGTTGCTTAGCTACCCCAGAATAATAGAAGCTCGAAACAGGGTATAAAGTTATAGCGTGTCTAAAATGATCGAAAATGAGAAATTTATACTATGGAAACAGAAATGTTTTTCCTATTATCTTGACAGTCTGGTCTGGTTCAGGTTTCGCGCTATTCAGCTAAATACATGCACTTCTAGTCAAGACTGGAAACCAAACAGTCTACTCTGTGCCATGTCAGCGCCAGAAGATTTTTCCACACGGGATAGCGGATCAAATCTCAAACAACTTTTGTTTCAAACTTGTTGTATGTCAAACATATAAATTGAGAACCTCGGAAATCAAGCACTTGGTCTACGTGATCTTTCACTCAAGTTTTCTATAGGAAAACTTGAGTGAAGACCCTACGTGACAAATCACTGATTTCCGAGCTTCGAAACGACGAGTTTGCCTACCCTCCTTTTGTTAAAGTCCCGTTATTGTCCTTGATGGGCCGGTAATAGCCGGCAAATTTCCCCGGTTAAGTGGCGACAGCCTGTAAACACGTGCTCCGGGCCGTGTTTACGAAAACTCGAACAACAAGCCGAGTCACGTACGCCCGTGCCAGCCTTTCAACCCACGCGCGCTTCCTTCCTAACTATTCCTCTCTCTCTCACTCTCTCTATCCTTCCTTTTCTGGCGCACGGGCCGTACTACAGGGGAACTCAACCGCGTATTAAGCGAACAATTATTTTGTTGATAAATTAGAAATTGTTCGCCATAATAAAAATAGCATTGCCGACCAAATCAAGGGGAACAACCCTGTTCCTTTTGAGATTAAAATAATTAAAATTAAAAAATATTCTAGAGACCCCAATTTTTTACGGAATAATAACGAAGTCCTTTTGTATTAAAAGAAACAAACTCCTCTCAGGCCAAATAGGAACTAATAAACAAAAGATTGATGTACGTGTACACATGTATTCATGTCTACACGTACATCAATCAAAATTAAGTTATTTTTATATTAATTAAGACATTCAGTTTAAGGACATTGATAATCTCTTTTCTTCTATAAAAAAAATTAATTATAACGATAGGAATATAACGGTAGATCGATCTCCTTAGAAATAATAATGTTTTTAAACAACAACCAAAACTATTCTTCAGTTAGTTAATAATAATAAATAACGTATGGACCGAACTACCGTTCTATTCGCCCTAGCTTCAAAATTCCTTCGGGAGATTGAAGTTAGGATAGACATAAGACTCTGTACAAATTTTTATAATTTTAGGTTAGTAATTAATATTTTTAATTTACTATTAAAACATTTCTTTTAGGACATTAAATTTAGCTTAGAGTAGAGTCGACGCGCGGAAGCGCGTGGCCGCGGGGCCTGGCTCACGATCCCCACCGCTCGGTTGCGACTCCGTTGCGAGATCGTAGCCAATCGGCGGGCTCGAAGCTGTCCCCCTCCGCCACGGGCCGCTCCGTGCGAGGCTAGCGAGAGTCAGAGAGGACGTA
>CAKNXH010000187.1:116513-198678 GCA_932178445.1 Andricus quercusramuli
GAGGAGCGGCGCGCCACCAGCGGCCAGAGGAGCGCCGCCATCGAGGGAACGAGGAGCGCAGGCGAGGGCAAAAAATCATTGTAACAATTCCGACGGCCTGCAAGGGTACGAATATTGCAATTAAGCATCTGACGATCCGCGGTGCACTCACCGCACAGTAGCCATCGCACTGTTTCCTCGTCCGCATGCACGGGCTCACAGCTTGGAAAAAGCTTGTGAAGGGAGAGATCAAGCGAGTCCATCTCCCGCCGCCGACGAGCCAGAAGAACGTCCCGCGGGACATGCACGCGTTCGACGCTTGGCGCCGCTACGGAGACCAAGAGACCCGCTTGACTGTCTCTCTCTCTCTTCTCCCCTCTCGTACGAGGGACGGCAATCGCCGAGCAGGGCATCGTTGCTTCCGCAACGCACTCCCCCCCCCCCCCCCCGGGGGGTCCAACCACTCACAGTAACTACGCACTGTGATCTACCCCCTCATACAGGCTCAATAGCTGGAGTAGAAAACAAACTTTTTACGTGAAATAAATATTGGCTGAGTGAAGTGCTATTTCATGCATAGTTTATTCATAAAGACTGCATTTAGACGGCCCTATTTTCACCTGAAATTAAAATGAAATTGAACAAAATTAATTAATAAAATAAAATTATTAATATTATTATAATACTGAAGTCGTAGGCTCCAGAGGCTACGATAACGGTCCTTAAAGCAACCAATTCTGACGCAAACATAACGTTTACATCATCCACTCTTGCTCCTTCCATCCTAGAAGGTAAGCATGAGCGGGAAATTTACGCAAGAGACTTCGTTCAACACTGTTCCTTGAAGTCTTGTTTCTAGACGCGGATGACCTCGTGCGGTAGACGGCACAAATGGATATGAAAGTTTCATCTCTGGATACTTTTTTAGAGCTACCTATCTTTGTGGAATGTTGTGAGGAACAGTGTTGATGGACCAGATGATGTGATTCCCTAGAACAACCCTTTACATCCGGCTCGAAATGGACTGATCCTGACTCTGGCAAGCCGAGGCTTTGTTAAGTCGGCCAAGGAATGAAGCCTTCATACCTCCAAGACAGGCGATTATGAGAATTACAAAATGGACTTTGAAGCCTTGGTACAGCCTGCTCAGCTCGAAAGGATGTGCTTGATATTCCACCGGTTTTTCTTCCTCATTTTCTGTGATATTACCATCAGCTGGTAACGGTGAATCAATTACGAAATTTTTTTTCGTCTTCAGATCTTTGAGGACAGTATCAGACTTTGTAGCACTAATACGTTGAGTGGTGGAGAATGAGAAATTCCAGTAGATCTTACACTGATCATTGTCCACAACAGAATCGAGTTCCCCCGGGGCTTATGGCAAGGGAACGTAGAGGAAATCATGGGAAATCCGGAAAACGGATGCAGGGGGACTAAGTGGAGGGAAAATAGGGAAGTGATAAAGTTAAAGGAAATTAGGTGAGGAAAATTACGGGTTATTTGGAACAGAATATAGGGTAATTGAGTGGATGGGAAGTAGGAATATAAGGGGTGTGGAAATAGAGGAAATAAAGAGAAGGGAAGTAGGCATAGTGGTGGGAATTGAGTGGAGGGAAAATGAGAAAATGTGGTGAGCAGAAGTAGGGGAAAAGAGGGAAGGGAAATTAGAAGAAGTGATGTTAAATGAGAATAGAGAAATAGGGATATAAGGGGAAGTAGGAGAATAAGAGGAGTGGAAGTAGGAGAAATAAAGGAAAACAAGGGATGGGAAAGTAAGGGAAGTGAGGAAAAATTAGGGGAGAAAAAGTAGGGAACATTATTAGAAGTGAGTTATTGTAGGGGTGGGAAAGTGAGGGTCAAATTGAATTAATTAGCGAGATGAGCCTATTATGAAGCGATATTTCATCAAACCTAATACATTTCTGTTTCTTTTTTACAGAATTAAGCTTACAAACATCTCGTATGCGCAACGATGCTTCAGAACCTCTTCTAAAAGGGATGCAAAGAGCTAGTTCACCAGATGGTCAGTATTTATGTGAATACCATAAGCAGATCATGTCTTATTTTCACAGTTACATTTCAGCATAATAAAGATGAGACACATAATTAAATTATCGGGTTGATTATTCATTTTTTTTTAATTTAAAAAACCTCATTTCTAACTAAAATTATAATTTTAATATTAAATTTTGTGATCCGAACGTACTTACTGCCTTGACAGCAGCTTTACCTCATATCACAGTACAAGTTGCTTACACATAGAAAGAAGTTTACGATATTTTAGGATTGCCTGATTCAAAATCATTAGATTCTGCATACATAATTCTCTCCTTGTAGACAGGGGAAAGGAGGGGAGGTAAATTAAAAGAATTGATGTTAAATGAGAAAAGAAAAATAGGGGAATCGAGTGGCGTAGAAGTATGTAAATGTAGAAATATAATGTAAAAGTATGTATGTATGTAAAGTAGGGAAAATTATTAAAAGTAAGTTTTTGTAGGGGTGGGAAAGTGAGGGATAAATTGAATTAATTAGCGGGATGAACCTATTATGAAGCGATGATGAATAAGAATAGCAAACCTTACCACGTAAAGTTTATTTCCGTTGCACTACATTTCTGTTTCCCTTTTACAGAATTAAGCTTACAAACATCTCGGATTCGCGAAGATGCTTCAGAACCTCTTTTAAAAGGGATGCGAAGATCTAGTTCACCAGATGGTCAGTATTTTTGTGTATACCATAAGTAGATGATGTTTTATTTTTAGAGTTAACTTTCAGCATAATCAAGATAAGAAACATAATTAAAAAATCATGTTCATTTTTTTCAACTTCATTTCTACCTAAAATTATAATTTTATTATTGAATTTCGTGATCCGGACGAACTTACTGCCCTGACAGAAGCTGTACCCCATATCATAGTACAAGATGTTTGCACATAAAAAGGAGTTGACGATATTTTAGGATTGCCTGATTCAAAATCATTGGATTCTGCATACATAATTCTCTCCTCGTTACGTGAGGGTAGTATGAGCTATGGGGTAAAGATGGAAAAGGTGAATGTGGGACTTGAGAGCACTAGTGATTTGCATGGTCGAACTGGAAAATTCGAAACTTGGATTTGAAACTACTAGTGAACTACGAGGACCAACTTTAGAAGGCAAATCTGAAACATGGGGCTAGTAGTGACTATCATCCATCATCTGGAATGTCTTGGTTGAAAATGTGGTGATGATATGCTGAAGTTGAAATGAAACCGTCTTAACCGTCCAAAATGAAACCCTCCTTGACGAAGCGCATCATCCAGTTAAGACTGGTTTGCGTGTATGTACATATTCCCTTTTTCCGAAATCCCCAGGCTCGTTTCGCAGCAGTTTTTGCGAAAAGTGCGAGAGCTCTGGGTGTTTCTCTCACCACAGAGCATGGAGCTGCGACAAATAACCTTTTTGCATTGACGTTTTAATGGTAAATTAGCACTCTAGCAGGTCTTCCCTTTGTCGATCTATCCTCTGAAAACAATTGAGATGTTGCTGATCCATCGTATTGACTCCATTTTGGTTGGCTTCCCCAATTCTAGCGTAGTCGTCGTTGTTGTCTGACCCATTGTTTCAAGCGCCAATTTCCACTTGATTTGGTGTATCCGCAAGGCAATGGTTATGACACTACTGCTTGGTACCATGCATCCTTCAGCATTGTTGCCTATGCCTTTATTCAGTTCAGAGCCATATTCAGGCTGGTCCAAGGCTTTCAGAAATGTCATATGGTTGGCTACAGGGTACAACGAAATCACAACGACAGTCCGGTGACTAGAGGGTCTTTTTCAACAAAGAAGATGATCATATTTTTATTATGTGAACTGGGGCGGTTTTCCCAAACTTTAATTAATTTAATAGATTACAAATGAATTAGTTCAGAATTATTGAGGTGTCGAATAATAAGTATTAGGCTATATTATGTTTATTCGTTCTTTGCGATCACAGTGTTTCTTGAGCGCTAGCCAATAAGTGGGACAAAAAACCCACTCTTCTCCCTGCCGAAAGGCCTCGGACCGGCAGCCACTTGCTAGTGGGCAAGCCGATTAATGACGATCAGTCGCTTACGGAATTCAGTCAGGGAAAGCAGCAACCGTTCTGCTCTTCTATAAAAAAAGAGTAAGAAATTTCCTTCAAACCAGTTGTTTCCATCTCTAGGTACTGTCGGTGGAAGGCCTCACCTTCTTTCGACGTCCGCGAATCGTAAAATAACTTGGAATTCAGCCGCCAGTCTGATAGATGGAAGAATAATGTTCGGATTATACCATTTATGATCTTGGATTTTGAAGTTTGAAACAGAAATTATTATAAAGCCCTACATTCTAGATGTTCAATTTTAAAAATTCTGCTTAAAAAAACTTAAGATTTAATTTTGCGGCTTAATATCCATAGACTTCTGTCTCGAATTCTTAAACCCAGGCTAATAAACGGCCTAATCCATTTTTCTCAGTGCAATTTTTGACTTCTACCATGCAAAGTCTGTCAGACTGCGCAACATTTAAAGGCCTTCTTCGATATTTTGACTTCTTCAGAATATTTCATGTATCTATTTTGTTCCAATTGAAATATATTTGAGGTATCAAAAGTCAATGATTTCTTGTTCCCTTTTCAGAATCAAGTATGCAGTCCAGGGGCTATTTACCTCCTAACCATGTTCCAGAACGTCTTGTTCCAATTGGTAAAGAAGAAATATATAGATTTCGTAGAATATCTAAACCCAGATTTGCATCTACATCTGCCGGAGCTGCGCCATCTCCTTTGTTCAAAACATTATTTAAATTTTATGAAGCGCATGTTCTGAAATGCGAAATACCAAATACATCGCCTCCACACTTTGAACCTATAAACAACCAAGAAGAGATTCCTGTTGCAGTAAACGTTAATGGTGACATTATTGGAATTTATATTGCTGCTTCCAAAACAATTTTGAGAATATATGATAGTGATGCTAAGATCCAGGTGATAGTAAACATGATCACCGGCCAGGTAAAACCTTATAGCAAAATTTTCGGGTAACTTTTCTCTTGATTTGAAGCAGCGTCCACGCGATATCTCCTTCTATAAGTACTTTTACAAGTTTGCAAAATATTCTGTGTTCAAAATGAAATAGCGGTTTAATCATTATTCAAGATCGTGTGTACTTAAAATAAAAAATGGTATTCCTAATTTCAGGCAAATGAATTTGGAGTTCAATTTATTTCAAACCTTATTATTATATACGAAATGTCAAATGACAAATTTAATTTGACTACTTGAACTGGAACTTGAAGAATGTGCATGTAGACAGAATTATACGTATGTACCTAGTTTGCAACATTGGACTAAATTTATTAGCACAGCCTCACACCGTCATTGGTAACGTCCAGAGGGCGTTAATTAACAAAACTTAACCAATTGAATGATTGATAGATCAAGCTTTAATTTAATAGAGACATACGCAATGATAGTTGATAAGGGCTTTCATGAGGGAAAGCTGACTGACTTATTTAGTCGACTAATTGGAAATTCCTCATTGAACTGATATACTGTAGACCAAATGAAGACATCCATACGTTTTTTTAATTCCTTTATTTCATATTTTCGTCCACGTTCCGAAAACTGAAAGTTTTCCTCATCAGGACGAGAGTTATTAGGAAGTTATTGTTCAAAGTTTGAAGTCAAGTATCAGTACCATTGTACGTGGAATTGAATAAGATACATAAGTTTATATTTCCATTTTCACATTGTTTAATCAAGCTTTCTATTATTCCGAATGAATATTAGATGAAAAATTCATCTCGAATGCATTATTAATTGCCATTAGAATTTTCTCATTTTGAAGATCATTAATGAAATTGACAACTTATGGATCTCTTCCATTGCTCATTATTTTTCAACGGTTAATTACAATTTTCCCTGTGGATAGAGAAATTCTCGAGGAGAAATAAAACAAATTACAATGGCACTATAGGAACAGATAAACAACAAACTCTGAATTTTCTGAGAGTATAAGACACGTTCTAAAATCATTATTTTCAATATTTTGCAAATCAAAAGAGGTCAGGTTACACTGTCATGCGACTAGAGAAATAGTTAAATATGAATACAGATAAAGCTGAAGTGAATTTACTTTTCCTGTAAATTTCTAATGGGAAAAATTATTATTTTTTACGTCGACCCAAAAGCAAATGATGGACTCCACATAATCTGAACGTCAACGTTGAATTTCTCGTTGAAAGTTACTTCAAGAATGACCTTGACCTTCCTGAAAAATATCTTACCTAAGGAAATATTCAGCCGTCTCGGGACTTTCGTGAGTCTCGATACATCTGAATACCGTATGCATTTTTCATTGCTTATTTGGGTTAAACATAATTATTTTCGAGCATTTAACGATAAGAAATCTGTTATTTCCTATTTTGACATAGAAAGACCTTGCACGAACTGGAGACATTTTTTTGAAGACTCATCTTTTTCGGAAGTTATTTTGGCATCTATACCAGAAACTTTTTAGCCCTATCTAACAATGGAAGCAGAATATTTAATTTTTCCGATACGCCCTAATGTACCTAGATTGCACTATTGGACTATATTGACCAGCACAGCGTCAAGGCGTCATCAGCAGCGACCAGAGGGCGTTAATTAGCAACACTTAACAGACTGATTGATCGATCGAGTTTCAAGCTAATGGAGATACACGCACGAGAAGAATCAGATTAGATAAGGGCTTTCCTGAGGGACAGCCGACTGATTTACTTAGTCAACTAATTGGCAATTGTCAATATAACATGCTGGGGTCACATCATTCACGATCGACTAGTCCGATTATCATCGCAGCATAATTATTATTAGGATCCAAGAATGACATCTGACATTTCTAATTTTAATATCCCACATCAACTGGAGCATCTTTTGTTTTGATTTAACAAAACTATATGTAGAATAAATTAATCAAGTTAGCCTGCTTCTTCCTGACACTTGTGAATTTATGAATTTGACAAATCCATCATTAGTCTATTATTCGATTATTGAGACTGTGGATTAGATTGAATTTTCCGGATTAGAATGGGCAGAAAGTTGGATTGGATTGTGCATTAAATTTGAATGTGTATAAGATAGGATTGTGGATTGTATTGTGTTCCGGATCAAATTGAATTGTGGATTGTTTTCTGTTCCGGATCAAATCGAATTGTGGATTGGATTCCAATTGTATTGGATTATGCATTAGATTAGATTAGATTGCTAATTGAATCAAGGAATATATTGTGAGCAGAATAGTGGATTAGATTGTGTATTTGTATTGCGGATTGGTATGTTGATTGCATGAGATTAAATTGGATTTAAGATTGGATTGGATTTTGGGTTGAATTGGATTGGATTTCATCAGATTATATTGACTTAAGATGAGAATTGGAATGGGATTGAAATTGGGATTGTGATTAGGATCAAGTGCAATACACTTTTCACATATATTTCTCAAACTTGCGAAACATTGGATCCGCTCTGATCAACAATCCAATTCAACTTGCAAACCAATACACAATCAAATCAAGTACTGAATTTGAACAATTAATAGACAAAAAAGTTTTTCAATTGAGTAATTGATAGTTAGTAAATTATTTGTTATTTCATAAACAATAATCCACATTGAGTTTTTATGATAGAATAAATCAATTTTTGTCTACGAAATCGACCAAAAATTACTAGGCAATGACACCTACTTGTCATATCTAGTTATTCAATGACAATTTATGATTGTTTTAAATGTACTCCATTAACAAAAGCACTGTTGAAATTTTTTTGGATGACTTCATAGTAATTTATGTTTAGGGAACAAGAAGCTTGAATATTAATTTTAGAAATTTGCTTTATGATTCATGGTTTATATTTCTTTGTAGATCATATAATATTGTACAAGCAAAAATTCAAGAATTTTGAATTAGATTGAAGTCAAATTCCAAATACTATTCAACGTCCAATACTCAAGTTAATGTATTGAAGTCCTGAGAATAAAATCCAGAATTCTGCGACCAAATTTGGACAACCCCCATGGAATTCTCCTATTGTGATTTGAAAAAAAACTACTTGAAAAACAAAATTTTGCTGAAAATAAAGAAGTGGAAAGAAAAATGAGAAGGCAACCATCCAATTCACCATCCTCTTTTGTATTTCTTTGGTCTTTTTCATTTTTATTATTATCAAATCACCTTCTATCAAGCCTTTTACATGTTCCACAATATTGCCTTCTTATTATTTCCGAAAAGCCGTAAAGTTTACACAATCTCGTATTCATATTTAACTTTTCTTCTTGTCACGTTTTTTATTTCTGTAGGTTTCTCTCAAATAAAATAATTTTTTGAAATTGATCATAGTATCAAAAAATCATTTCTTGAATTTAAAGAAGGAACAAACGTAATTATTCAGGATCTACATAATTTTTACTTTTTTTGAAGGTACTTAACTAAGGTTAAAGAAAAAATGATAATTTAGATCTGGGGCAATGAATTTCCGAAAAGAATACTAATTCTTATTTGTAACAGGAATTCTCTTGAAAAATATCATATTTTTTAGTTGTTTCAGGTAAAATAATTTCAGTTATCCAATTCTAGAAAGTACTCACAAAAGCTTTTGTTCAATTCAAATGTATAATTTTCTTGGTTCAAAATTATGAAGTGACATCAATCACTTTTCAAATTTTGGGCAGTGCTTGATTCGAATTCCACCAAAAATATCTGCGGTGCAAAAGATCTGCAAATGACAAGTATATGAATTCTTGAAATCAATGTTTCAATTCAAAGAACTCATATTCGCAAAAACAAACTTTTCTCTCGAAAAATTTCCGAATCATGCATTCTTTTATCAAATTTTTCAACAAAAAGACATTATCAACTTATTAAGAATTTTGCTGAAATCGTTATGAAGTTCCTAATGAAAAAACCGACATTGAAAAAAACAAATGTTTCTTTCGACAAATGTCGCAACAAGGCATTCATTCATTAAATTTGTTGATAACATTAAAAATGATTTTCCGATTATGAACAACTTTCCAGAAAATTCTTAGCTTTTTTTCAAATTTATTTTGTACAAATCGTTACAAAAAATCGGTTAATATTTAGGGGTGCCGCAAAGACCATGAAGTTTCCCATTGATTTAAGATGGGAAAAATGCAGCTTTTCATGAATCTTATATTTAAACGCGATCATATGTTAGAAATAATTCCGTGTTTGAGTATATTGTTCAAACTTTGTCAGAGAATAAAAATCATTAATTACTTTTGAGGTTGCATAATTTTTAGCCACTCTTATGGGTGCCAAAGGAAACCCTATAAATGAAAAATTTGAATTGTACGTAATATTGCCGATTATTGACGCTTTTTGAAAGTTTTTCAGCAATGAATAATCGTTAATCGGTATTTTAAGAGTACCCAGTCATTTTTTAACTAATACTTGATTGTTAAAACAATTTTAATTTGTTTGAATATTTGTTTCTTTATTTAAATCGCGAAATGAGCGTATTTTCTAGACGGTGAGTTGTTTAATCAATGGTGATAATAAAATAATTTGTTTAAATAATTTCACAATTATGTAAATGATACGTATTTATTCAAATATGTATTTTACCTAAAAAAGCCGGGGAAACATTCTATCTCACTAGATTTTCGACAAATTTTCATATGCTCAAGTACTAATTTGTTCATTATCAATAATCGTAGATGTTTAAATAAATTTAAATCGTTTGTACAATTTTTTTTTCATATATTTCATTTTTGCTATTTTTCGAAAGATTGAAATATTTGTATGTACTACTTTGCTTTTTAAGAATAATCTTAAAAGTTTGAACACATTAAATTTGTTTAAACAATTGAATATTATTCAGCAAATTATTTTGTATTTTCAAATTACCGGTTAATGATTATTCTTTTTTTTTTTAACTTTTAAAAAGCGTCAATAAACCACAATATTACGTAAAATTCAAATTTCTCAGTTATGGGATTTTCTTTGGGGACCCATAAGAGTGGCTTAAAATTATTCAACCTCAAAATTTAATACTGATTCTTATTCTCTAGCAAATTGTGAACAATATACTAAAACACGGAATTATTTGTAACATATTATCGCGTTTGAGTAAATAAAGCATTGAACGGTCATGGCTGATTTTCAAATTTTTTTTTTAATTTTTTGTTTATTTAATTAAAAATATGAGAAAAATTTGTTTTTACTTTTCAAGTATACTGTTTTTTAAAAAAAGCTTTGATTCAATCAAAAATACCTAGGAAACTGAAAGCGACTATCCAAAGTTCATCCCTAAGTTCGCACCGTATTTGGACAATTTATGGACAAAAAGAATTTTTCAATTGAATTAATAAAAGTGTCCTATTTAGTCACCAAATGGAAGTTAATAATTGTTTAAACTACCTTAATTAGCAAAGGCAATATTTAGCTACTTTTGCAGGTACAACTTTTTCACATAATTAACAGTCAGTTATTTGTCAATGATTTTTTGCTACGGATCGATAATGTTTGATAATTTTTCAATCGAACTTAATTAAAAAATGCATTATTTGGCCATTTTTCGGCATTTGAACTTTTTCTTTTTTGTATAATCAACTGTTAGTAACAAATTTTTCAACTTTTCTTGATACTTCGATAACGACCATTATTTTTATCTTTATTAACAATTCAATTGACGTAGCCATACACGGTATATAAGATAAGATTTTTAAACTATTTGACAGGTGGTAAAATAATAAATAATATTATCAAATGTTATCGATCCATAGCAGAAAATGATTGCCAAATAACTGGCTGTTAATTCCGTAAAAAACAGGTATTTCATTTATAAATACATATAATGATAAAATTCGTTTAAACAAGTGCTGTTTACAATAATCAATTATTTAATGTCATTAAAAAGTTCTTAAAAATTTAGAAATTAAATATTTACATTTAATGGCATCGAAAAAATCAAGTTTGTACCTTAAAAAATATTTAAATAGTACATTTGTTAATTATGGTGGCCTAAAAAATTATTAACTTTTATTTGCCGACCAAATATAATACTTGGGTTCTATTTCCAAGTGCTACAATAACTTTTCATTTTTAAAAATTTGTTACTTAAATTGTATCGATAAATTTGCTTAGAACCACTTTGAGCTAGGATGCCGTATTTTTAATGCAAAATCCTGAAGAATATCAATGATAATAAGCAAATTAAAATGGTGGAAGAACGACATAAGTTTAATAACAAATTTTTTCTAATAGGATGCGTACATTTTTTTAGTTTCAGAAGCAACACGATCAAAGTACTTTTGTTTCAACAGCACTGCATATTATGAATTGTAGTAATATGCATATTTATATTTGTATACTTTGTCTAAATATTTAGTTGAAAAACTTTAACCTAACCTCAAATTGTTAAAACATTCAAATTTTAGAAACTCTTGACGATGTTTATTTAAAAATAATCCTTTCAGTTGGAAAGTCCAAACATAATTATCTCAATTCTTCTGGAAAAAAATATCGATTTTTGTTGAAAAACGTGGACTTTACCTCAAATTTTTCAAACTTGTTAGCTTTCCTCTATAATATAAATGACTTTTGCTTTAAAATACTGATTTTCCTTTTAAACTTAAACGCCCACAAATTGTTAAAGCTTGTTGTAGTTTTTTCTTATGGCTTGATGGATTTTCATCTAAAATATCCTATTTCGTTGAAAAAATGTAAGCGTAACCATACATTCTTAACACTGGTTATCTCCTTACAATAATTGATGATTTTTCTTTTGAAGCATCCACTTCTATTTCGAAAATGTACTCAAACATGAACTGAAATTCTAGCAAATCTTGTCTGACATAGTTCTCCTTGACTTCGAGAAACAAGTAATGTTCGTCATTAAAATTTCGGCACCAGCCGACAAGAACGTCACTGCCAACGATAATGAAATGTAAAAAAAGTATGAAGTACTTGTGAAGAAGTTGCGACGGTTATGCTCAGAATATTCTATTCAGCTGGTCATCAGGATTATTAGTGCTCTTGGTGGTGCCAAGCTGTCACTGGATGATACCATGAAAAGCATCTCTGCGTGACAACGAAATCCTAAAATACTTGCGAGGATAATGCAGAATACAATCCTTCTTAGGTTGCTATGTGTTCTCAGGGTGCACAAGACTTTCCCCGGATCGTCGTATTAAATCCCCTGCAGACCTTAATCACCAATCTCACGGTCGTTAGACGTGTTTACAGCTGAAACGTTACCGCGATTTTGCTTTGAGCGGGCATAAAACGACGGTACGTTCATATTTTGTGAACGAATCGACTGAAGGATGACTTACTAGTCTATTACGATTCCATTATTATCCTTGTCCACGGAGAAATTGCGGCGCTTATAAAAACTCTGTGGTGCCAGAAACATCAAAAGCTTCAGCTGGTTTCGCAACAGTCTTTGAAAAATCAAGCCCGCCTACATCTGAGAAACTGGATGTAAATGCATAGCACTTCCTCAACCGCTACATGAACTAGTGTTACAACGTTCTTTACTGAGCTTAAGCACGATACAAAAAGTACAATGTAGATCTCAATGAGAGTCGGCACAATCTGCCATAAATAGCTCTTTCAGCCAACTAAAAACTACGATGTGCGACAACCAGGACTAGCGCTATAATCGCCCTCCCCACCCCGCCATTTGTACAGCCGACGTAAAAAGCGAAATAACATTAAAATAGAGTTTTATACCTTAATAACTAGTCTCAGACAGAAAGGCGAAAGCGACATTGATACCAATCGCGGAAAGCAGGCATCCACTGAGAGACGAGAGCGATTTCAGGACAAGAAGGAACATTAGCATTCACGTTTTTCTAAGCCCTATGAACTGACTGAAATGAATTTCTCCCTTCGGGAGGATATCTGCTTCAGAATATTGCATGCATCTACTTCATTCCTATTCAAACATGTTTAAGGTATAAGAAGACAATTATTTCTGTTCGCTTTCGCAGAATCAAGTATGCAGTCCAGGGGCTATGAACCTGTTGTTCCACAAATGTTCGCCTCAACTCGTCTAAAAACAGCATATGATGTTAGAAAATTACTTAATGCCAGATTAGCATCTACATCTGCCGGACCTGCGCCACCTAATTTGTCTCTCGTATTTTTCAAATTTCCTACAGAGTATGTTGTGAAATTCGAGGTACCAAATTCATCGACTCCACACTTTGAGCTTAAAGAGAGCGAAGCGAGAGAATATCCTGTAGCAGTAACCTTTCAACTTGACATTGTTGGAATTTATGAGGCTTCTTCCAATACCGTTTGCAGAATATACAATAATGATGCTAAGACCCAGATCACATTTAACCTAAGAAAACGCGAGGTTAAACATTATAGCGTTGTTTTTGGGTGACTTTACTTTTGATTAGAATCAGCATCCACAAACACTACCTCAGAAAAACTAATGAAACTTCACTTTTTTCTATCAAACACTCTCAGATTCAACATTTGGTCTATATTGGACCGCATATCGTTTGACCGATCCTCATGGATTAAAGATCTTTCCACTCAAAAATGAGTTAGGAAGCATAAAGCAACAAAATCATGGACCTCCTAACTGACGATACACATAAGAAACTTCTGGAAGACTCCAAACTTGACAGCAAAACAATATCTGGATTAATACCTATCAATCGCATCTCTCCAAAACTTTGCGGACTCTCAAAAGTCCACAAAAACAACATTCCTCACAGACCGATCGTCAGTGCAATAAACTCACGAACTTAAAACCTAGCACGCTCCTCACCAAAGAACTGAATCCTTTCACAGGAAACTTCATCACACACGTCCATAACTCTTTTGACTTTATTGAAAAGATGCAATAGATTTGTATTCAACCCTAAGACATCCTAGTGAGTTTCGACGTAGGATCACTCTTCACGAAAGTACCAATCTCTGATACAATCGATATTACTAAATACTTTGCAAACTTCCTCTCTAATTTCTATGAACAAACGTCAGGAGCAGCAACGGGATCTCCAATCTCACCTGTAATAGACAATATCCTTACGGAACATCTAGAAACTAAAATCTTCAACCAATCCAAGCTTGAACCGGAATTTTGGTTTGGTTTCGTTGACAACACATTTGTCATCTGAAGACATAGACAGAATGAACTACACAAGTTTTCCGATTTCATCAATCGATTACACCCTAATATCCAGTTCACCATGGAAATTGGACAAAACAAAAAATTGCCTTTCTTTGACGTACTAGAATGAATTGCAAAAATTCAACAAATCCTAATATAAGATAATTACACAAACAAACTGATAGAGAAATAAGAGAATACAGTAAGAAAAAACAATTCAACACAACTTACCAAAGAAATAGAAAGAAGAAGGACCACTATCCTACCCTATATTC
This sequence comes from Andricus quercusramuli, assembly GCA_932178445.1. Taxonomy (NCBI): domain Eukaryota; kingdom Metazoa; phylum Arthropoda; class Insecta; order Hymenoptera; family Cynipidae; genus Andricus; species Andricus quercusramuli. Next base: position 130,904 of record CAKNXH010000187.1, read on the forward strand.
GAGGTATCACAAAACAAATAGCAAGAATTCTCATCAAACACAACATACAACCCATATTTAAAGCAACTGCGAAAATAGGACAAATTCTAAACAACACTAAAGATGAAAAGGCACCTCTCAATGATCCGGGAGTACATAAAATCTCTTGTTCTTGTGGCAAAGTCTATGTTGGCGAAACCGGGAGAGCGGTGAGCCAACGCGTAAATAAACGTTTTACAATAATATACCCGCTAAATCAAAATACTACTGCCTACTTGATAAAGACACAATATCACTATCCCATCGTTAGGTGGCATGATTTTTACGTACTCTTAACCCACATACTTTCGATACTCCATTTGGTATACCACCTGAACAAACATTCAATTTTTTGTACTTGAAATTTTTGTTGAATTATTAAAAATTTAATTTTCAACCTATAAACACGTGCGCGTCGCGTGTGTTGCAAACGAAAAATGCAGAGGGCGCACTGCAGGCTAGTGCATTCACTCAATTCAACCCGATTGGAAATAATGACACAATTAGCAACAATTTGAACCGATTCAACATTTGATCACACTTAATTGTTATGAATCGTGTCCAATCGATTATTTCTAGAAGGGATAGCGAGTTTTCTTTCTAGATTTTAGAATGTTAGTTGTGAACCGAGCCAAGATGTGGAAGAGAGTTTCCTCTCTAGATAGCAGGTTGGTAGCTAGAGAAAAAAAAAGGTACACAAAAAAGGGCAATGTACTTATTTTAAATAAAGTTATTAATTTTGTAACTCAGTCCTTTTATTGCCACGGCCACATAGAAGTCGAGTAGGCCACTAATTAATCATCCTTAATATAAAATCTCTAAACGATATTGTCGTTTTCGATTCTGACGATTTTCGAGAGTAACGGTGGTAACGCTTGCTTGCTGTAGAATTTTCACGCTCTTAAGGGGCACTCCTATGAAAAAAAAAACACCGATACTTTAAGGAATTGATTCTGATAATTTGAAGAGATTTCAAAGAATTTTAAATAGTTTAAGGTATTTTTTTTCAAATCCAAGCAATTTTAAAGATCTTGAAACAATTGCCAGGATTTTCAAAAGATTTGAAAGGATTCGAAAAATTTCAATTGATTCTAAAAGATTTCAAATTGACATATTGTAGGAAAATGTTTAAAAGAATTTCAGTAGATTCCAGGAAATCTGTTATTTATTTTAATGATTTGAAGGAATTTTAAAAGATTGGGAATATTTCAGGGCATTTGGGAAGAATCCAAAGCATTTGAGAGAGATGTCAATAATTTCAATGAGAAATATTATTAAATATTATTATATTATGAAATGTCATACAATTTTATGATTTTATAATTTTATAATATTTCATAATATTTTTATAATATTTTTATAATTTTATAATATTTCAATAGCACAAAAATTTGTTGTTTGATTCGCCATTTCTGAACTGCGATAGTGTAAACCTAAATCTAGAAAATAATTTCATGGAAAAAAACGTATTTCGAAAAAAAGTGGCACTTAAAACTATAAGGAATTTTGCCCTTCATTTGAGCTGCAACAAATTAACCATCAGCGTTTGCCTGTAAAGAGAGAACTAACTGTCTTATTTGGACAACTAATTGCAATGGCTAATTTAACGTTATGAGGTCACTTCGTTCACGATCGACTAATAGTGCGATCATCATTAAAGCACAATTATAATTACGATTCAGTAATCATATCTGACATTTCTCATAGTAATATTGCATCAAAACTGAATCATCTTCTTATTAATTTAATAAAACTATACATAAAATAAATTAATTAATTTAACCTGCTTTTTTACTCTCTAAATCCGAATTAGTAGAAATTTTACTAATTCAATAAGTAGCATTGTATCTGACTGTTAAATTACTAATTTTATCACTTTCTACTATATGAAATGGTAAGATTTATGTCACTAAATGAATTAGTGAGGGTATTCTACTAATGTGTTTAGTAGTAACAACTTACTACTTATTCGAAGAGTAGAAATGTATTGCTAAGGAAACATAATTTATTAATTTTTAAAATACATTCTGCTGTTTTTTGAGTTTTAATTAAAAAAGGTTAATGTTTTGTCAATACACCATCCATTTCTCCAATGCAGCCAAAATGTGAACTCGTGAAATCGGTTAGAATAACTATAGCTATTGTTCGTTCCCAAAATGTTCCGGAGTTTCTGAATAAGTGGATTCTGATGGCAAAGAGTGAGTCAGAACTGCAATTGTTACGAAACTGGAAGGTATAAAAAGCAAATATTCACTCATTCATATATTTTTTTCTAATATTTGCAAGTAAGTCAAGATGCTAACCTTCAAGAGTGCACTGGAGTTGTCCAAATATCCGAATGTAAATTATTACTACATATTCCATTTAAATCAATGATATGACGGATTGATAGCTTTGTACAATAAGTTTCTTCTTAGACAAAACAGCTCTTGAATTTTTAATAATAAAGTATGCCTCTCGCCTCGGAGAACTCGGTCGGCAAATTCTAACGTTCTATAAGTGCTGCCTTAAAAATGTTGCTTCAAACAGGGTAAAAGTTGAATAATAGTCTTATTTCAAACAATTCTGTTATTCGTAACAACAAGTGAATGTAAAATTATTTCTTTTGATAAAGTTTCTAGTGTCTATCGAAAATTGAAAATTATGTACTTTTTGTAAATAGTTAGTAATTTCCAGTCAACATGATTTTTCAAAACATAATATTGATAGCAGACTATGTTACATTAAAGTCGACGTATCATTTCGTAATCAAATAACAGTTTGAGGAAGGCTCTATTTTTTGTCTCTAACTTGCGGAAAACTCACCCAACATACATTAAAAGATACGTAGATGTTCAAAATTTTTTTAAAATCAATTTACAACATCTGAGTCGGATTTTTGGGTTAAAAATTTTCATTTAGTTGTTGTTACCGATAAAGAGGTTGTTTTAAATAAGATTTCAAAGTATTTTTTCATGTTTCAAACTTACGCTTTTGAGGCATCCCTCATAATCATCAGATCTAGTTTTACTAAGGCACACAAATTATTATTTAACGTAAATTTTAAACAGAATCTAACACTCTTTTGTCTTCAAAAAATTCTTTTTTGAACCACCTACTTTTAAACTGCGGATACGTTAAAATAAAAGTATCTACATAATTTAAAGCGTGCAAATTTTAATTTAGTGTATTTAATTTTTGGAATTAAAATGTATCTATTATAGTTTTGTTTGAAAATTGATCGATTTGAGTAAAAATTCAAATATTCATCTTCTTCATTGATAATTCAACAGCTTGTTTGCAATTTTTTCTCTCGCTTGACTGAAAAATCTTTTCAAGTTGAAAATTCAACTCATTTTGAAAAGTAGTTTTTAGTCGAATTCAACTGTTTCTGATTAAAAATTAATATTTTCTATGTCAACTACTACATTTTTCGTTCAGAATTCATCTTTTTGGGAATACAAATTTAATTAATGAGTTAAAAGCTGAACTCTTTTGTTTAAAATTAATTTTTTTGTGCAAGATTCATCATTTTAATTAAAAATGTATCTCTTCGGTTATAAAGTGAGCTATTTTGTTGAAAATTCTTTTTTACTTTAACAGAAAATTAATTCTTATTGAAACTGAAAATGTAATTATTCCAGTCGAATATTCCAACATTTTATTTAAAAATCCATCTCTTTGGTTTAACATAATACAAAATGTATGTGATACAAATTTGGTATTCTAGGATGCTAGTAACGTGTCTAATGAAGTATGGTGTAATGTATGGTGCAAACTTACAAAGCTCTCCACCAAGCATTATATTATATTTTAATAGTTTTATCTAGATTTAGAGATCAGATATCAGATTTAGAGAGTTCTGACACTTCTGAATTTATGAGCTTTCACCAATTCATAATTACTATATAATTCAATTATTTAGATTTTGGATTAGATTGGATTGTATTGGATTGGAATGTAAAGAAGATTGGATTGTGTTCTGTATTGTATTGCGGATCAAATTGTATTGTGAACTGGATTGTGGAAAGAATTGTGGGATAGATCATGTACTTATATTGAGGATTGGATTGTGGATTGCATGCTCTCTAAATCTGAATTAGTAGAAAACTACTAATTGGTAGTAGTTTTCTACTAATTCAAATAGCGCCGATTCGTTTACTGGTAATTAGTAAGAATCTACTAATTGAATGTGTAAGAATAACTGACTAAATGAATTAGTAACTATATCTACTAAAGGAATTGGTAATGCTACTACTAAATGAATTGGTAAATGTATTGCTGGTTACTATTTCAAAGGGTAGTCTCAAGTAAATTTAAAATCTGTTTTTTCAACGAAGACAAGTTTATTCAAATATATTATCCTGTTATTGAGGTCGATTTTCAACTAAAAATTATAATTTTCCCACCTAAAATCGAATGATTTCATTTAAAATTTTGTATTATGTTAAACTAAAGAGATGGCTTTTTAAATAAAATGTTGGAATATTCGACTGGAATAATTACATTTTCCTGATACAAAACGATTACACAAACAAACAAATTAATAAAGCAATAAGAAAATACACTCAAGAAAACAAGTCAACACAATCTACTAAAGAAAGAGAGAGAAAAACAACCACCATCCTACCCTACATTCGAGGTATCACGGAACAAATAGGAAGAATTCTCAACAAACACAACATCCAAACTATATTTAAACCACCTGCAAAAATAGGACAACTTCTAAACAACCCTAAAGATAAAAAGGAACCTTTCAGTGATCCGGGAGTATATCAAATCCCTTGTTCTTGTGGTAAAGTCTATATTGGAGAAACCGGGAGGGCGGTAAGTCAACGTGTAAAGGAACATGAGAGTAAAGTTAGGCTAAAACATTTCACACAATCAGCAGTAGCTGAGCATCATATCGAAGCAGGACATAGTATTTTATTTGACAAAACAACCGTCATTGCCAAAACGCACAATAAATTTCCAAGAAAACATAGAGAAGCAATCGAAATCTTGAAACACCCTAATAACATCAATAGGGACAATGGATATAATACCAATCCGATTTGGCTTTCCGTACTCCCGGGTTTTTTAAAAAAGACTTGATTGGCCAATCAAGTTCAAGCAGTCCCCACCATGGGGCAGTCTGGCCAATCACAGGCATCGTAGAGAATACATATATAAGAACAACATAACCTGAAACTTCAGTTTCAGGTCAGCCCTGAAGAAGTGAACTGCAATGTTCACGAAACGATTGAAACGCGAAAAATCTTTAAATTTTAAATTCTAAAATTTAAATTTATTTGAATGAATCATCGTGAAAGTATCAAATCTATTACTCTGAAATCTTCTTTAAAACAACCTTTTCATCCGTAGCAACAACTAAATGAAAATTTTTAACCCAAAAATCCGACTCAGAAGTTGTAAATTGATTTTTAAAAAATTTTGAACATCTACGTATCTTTTAATGTATGTTGGGTGAGTTTTCTGCAAGTTAGAGATAAAAAATAGAGCCTTTCTCAAACTGTTAGTTGATTTAGAATGGTACGTCGACTTTAATGTAACATAGTCTGCTATCAATATTATGTTTTGAAAAATCATGTTGACTGGAAATTACTAACTATTTACAAAAAGTACATAATTTTCAATTTTCGATAGACACTAGAAACTTTATTAAAACAAATAATTTTACATTCACTTGTTGTTACGAATAACAGAATTGTTTGAAATAAGACTAGTATTCAACTTTTACCCTGTTTGAAGCAACATTTTTAAGGCAGCACTTATAGAACGTTAGAATTTGTCGACCGAGTTCTCCGAGGCCAGAGGCATACTTTATTTATTTTCTCTTTTATTATTATTATTATTATAGATTAGCAGTTCGAACTCGAAAGTTCATTGCCTCACTAACCCGAGACCGCCACACATCTCTATCCTGTGCATCTTCCATCCAGTTTAAGTAATCATGTCTTAGTTCTTTTAAATCTTCCCTTACATTTTTCTCCCATCTGTTTCTCGGTCTGCCTAAGGGTCTCTTACCAATCGGCCTCCCTCTTAAAACTTGCGCCACTGTTCTTTCATTTCCCATTCTTGCTACATGCCCCGCCCATCTTAGTTTACGCGCTTTCATTACTCTATTAATATTTGCTGACCCGTAGAGAGCATGCAGCTCATCATTATGCAGTTTTCTCCATTCGCCGGTCTCTTCGTCCCTTTTTGGACCATAGATTTTTCTAAGTACTTTATTCTCAAAAACTCTAAACCTATTCTCCTCTCCCTTCGTCAGCGCCCACGTTTCGCACCCGTACATGACGACCGGCATTATTATTGTTTTGTAGATTCTTACTTTGATGTTTCTAGATAGCAATCGCGATTTTAATAGTGTGTTTGCTGCATAATAGCACCCATTGCCAGCGTGCAGCCGCGCGTTGATTTCCGTTTTAATCTTATTTTCGCTAGTTATGATAGACCCGAGGTATTTAAACTCGCTAACCCTTTCAAATTTCATATTTCCAGCCATTAGATCCCCGTCTTGATTACTTTGTTCGGATCTGCCGACGGTCATATATTTTGTCTTCGATTCGCTAACTTCCAAGCCAATATCTTTGGCCTAACCACGTATTCTAAAACCAAGTTAAAAAGGACGCACGAAAGTGCATCGCCCTGTTTCAGGCCATCGCGGATCGAGAACTCTTCAGATAAACTACCGTTTACGCGTATTCTACCCCTACTGCCGCTTAAGCAAATTTCGATAAGTCTAACCAATTTTCTTGGTACACCCAAGAACTCTAGGATCCAGTACATTCGTGCGCGTATAATAGAGTCGTAAGCTTTTTTGAAATCGATAAATAGCTGATGCACTACTTCTTTAAATTCCCATTTTTTTTCTAGCAGTTGCCTAATTGTAAACATTTGATCGCTTGTAGATCGGTTTCGGCGGAATCCACACTGGTAATCCCCAATGATTTCCTCGGCAAAAGGAGTCAGTCTACTTAGGATTACATTAGACAGGATCTTGTAGCACGAAGATACAAGTGAAATTCCCCGATAATTGTTACAGTCAGTTTTATCGCCTTTTTTAAAGATGGGAATAACGATAGAGGTATTCCATTCTTCCGGCATGCGTTCTGTTTTCCAAACTGCGCGTATTAATTTAATAATTTGTCTTGTGAGGCAAGGGCCTCCATTTTTTATCAGTTCTGACGGTAGGTCGTCGATGCCCGCGGCTTTGTTATTTTTCAACTTCTTTATAGCCATTTTTATTTCTATGTCAGCAGGGTCATCAATTAATAGATCAGCAGTGTGGATTTCGCCGAGATTACCTTCAACGGGGGCTTCGCGTACATTTAATAGTTTATCGAAATAGTCTTTCCATAAATTCAGTCTCTCTGTCGCATCGGCTACTAGATTGCCATTTTCGTCCCTCATTACTTCCGTTCTACTTTGAAAGCCTTTCTTTATAAAATTGATTCCCCTGTACATCTCGCGCGGGTTATTCTGTTTATTATGCGTTTCTATTGCTAGTATTTTATTCTTTTCCCACTCCCTTTTCTTGGATCTATACAGCCTATTTGTACGTTTACTAATCTCGAGATACTTCTTATGTGTTTGATCGCACTTATTTTGTAAACTAATTAGTGTGGCCTTCCGGCGTTTTTCGAACCAGAGTTTGCACTCTTCGCCAAACCATGGTTTGGTTTTTGTTACTTTCTTTAAACCTATCGTAAGTTTCGCGGCTGTCTTTACCGCCTTTTTTATATTGCTCCACAGGGTTTCCGGGTCCTCCTCGTAATTATTGTTATCGTCGCTCTGTTCTTGGAGAGCGTCAAAGCTATTAGAAATCTCAACTTGATAATTTAATGTTTCTGTTGCTGTTATGAATTTATCTATATTGAAACGAACTGTTGGCTCTGTGCGTCCTGTTTTCTTACTGATCGCTAGCCTAGATCTTAGTTTTACTATCACGAGAAAATGGTCTGAATTTAAATCCGCTCCCTATACGATCTTATATCGAGAATGTTTGTATGACGTCTTCTGTCAATTAGAACGTGATCGATCTGATTATGAGTGTTACCATCCGGTGATCTCCAGGTGGCTTTATGTATATTTTTATGCTTGAAATATGTGCTTTTGACAACAAGGTTCTTTGAAGCTGCAAAGTTTATTACTCTAGTTCCATTGTCGTTACTGACGCCATGCAAACTTTCTGATCCTATTGTAGGCCTATACATCGGTTCTTTTCCAATTTTCGCGTTGAAATCCCCCAATACTATTTTTGCGTCAAAAGTTGAGAACTTGTCAAAAACCTGCTCGATTGTTTCGTAAAAGAGATCTTTAGTGTCTTCGTCTTTGTCCTCGGTGGGGCAGTGCACATTGATTAATACCTGTTTGTTGAAAATACCCTTCAGTACAATGTATGATAACCGATCGTTAATGAATTGCATGTCGATAACCGCTTGCGAGATTCGTTTATTAATAAGAAAACCGGTCCCCAGTGTGCGCCCCTTACCTCCCCCATAGTGAAAAGTATAGTTATCCTTAGAAATTGAGGCGAAATCGCCCGGCCAGCAGGTTTCTTGAAGTGCTATTAAGTCAGTTTTGTATTTATTTGCTATCCCAATGAGTTCGCTAAATCCGCCAGTATTTAGACTACGCGCGTTTAGAGTTCCCACCCTTAGATCTTTAACTGTAGTTTTTTGTTTTTGCAAGTTAGCCATGGTAGTTTCAAGATAATCCGCACGTTAGGATCCTATTCCGATCGTAGGTGAGTCCACTGTCCCAGGAGTGATAACCCCCATACCTCCCTAGGTCTAAGTATGGGAGCTTTCCGACTCTGACAAGGACCATGTCAACTTGTCGTCAGACACATTACAGTTTCATCCTCGTATCCTAACGTCCCCCTGCAAGGCAGCGCGCCTATACTGGCATCAGTACCCCTTTGGCCCTATACAGGCGAATCATTCCACACATCCCTTGCGGGCAGTGTCAGCGCTGCGGTGTCCAATGGGCAGCAGGATTTTTCCCTTACAAGATTTTTAGTTTTGGTTCGGGGTAGTGTTTCTAGGTGGATACACGCTGCACCTCGGCCTGCCAGGACCCACTCATTGCGTATGAACGTGAATGGGTGGGTCCTCCCAAGCCATGGTCATCGTGTTTTCTACCAGTGCTAGGCCAACATCTTAGGCTGGGCTCACCACACCCACGACTGGTTCCTATCGGCTGTCCGCGGCTGCTTATTCTTTTATTCGCAGCTAACCTGAGGGGCTGTTCAGCCTAACGGGCCGTTCCTCTATCCGCAACCCGAGGACGCGCTGCGTAGTGGTGACAGGAACCCACCGAGCAGATTTATTTTCTCTTTATTATTAAAAATTCAAAAGCTGTTTTGACTAAGAAGAAACTTATTGTACAAAGCTAGCGATCCGTCATATCATTGATTTAAATGGAATATGCAGTAATAATTTACATTCGGACATTTGGACAACTCCAGTGCACTCTTGAAGGTTAGCATCTTGACTTGCTTGCAAATATTAGAAAAAAATATATGAATGAGCGAATATTTGCTTTTTATACCTTCCAGTTTCGTAACAGTGTCTAAATATGAGTGGTTTTCAAGCATTTTAGCCTATTCTTGCACACTGTATTCCTCGAAGGTCTTGAATTTTTCTGAAAATAAATTTTAGTTAACCTAACTTTTTTCAACGACACTTTCCCAGTTCCCTTTAAACTATTCACCTAATTACTAATATTAAACAAAGTCTTAACCATTTTAAAGAAGGTAAGATAAACGATTCACCCTGAAATCAATTGCAGTTCTGACCCACTCTTTGCCATCAGAATCCACTTATTCACAAACTCCGGAACATTTTGGGAACGAACAATAGCTATATTTATTCTAACCAATTTCACGAGTTCACATTTTGGCTGCATTGGAGAAATGGATGGTGTATTGACAAACCATTAACCTTTTTTAATTGAAACTCAAAAAACAGCAGAATGTATTTTAAAAATTAATAAATTATGTTTCCTTAGCAATTCATTTCTACTCTTCGAATAAGTAGTAAGTTGTTACTACTAAACAGATTAGTAGAATACCCTCACTAATTCATTTAGTAACATAAATCTTACCATTTCATATAGTAGAAAGTGATAAAATTACAAATTTAACAGTCAGATACAATGCTACTTATTGAATTAGTAAAATTTCTACTAATTCGGATTTAGAGAGTGGGATTGTATTGGATTGCATTGGATTATATTCGATTGGATTGAATGGAAATGGGCTTGTGGATAGGATCAAGTGCTATAAACTTCATTTATCATTTTGTTTATTTACGATCATTTTATTGTTAATTAACAATTTCGGAGATTAGTATCATTAATTAAAAATTCGACGCGTATCCTCAAATGCCGGTATTGTCCTGGAAATCCAAACCTGCTGAAACGCACAAAAACATATATTTTTTAGAAAAAAGAACATTAATATCAAGGTTGACTTTATCAAGCTCGACCTACAAGGAGCGCGTTACTGGGATACAGTTTGTAACGAGTTGCCGACCAAACTAACTTTTCCAATCTAGCTTAACACGGCAGCGTCGTCGTCGACGAACTAAGAGTCGTTACTTACATTCAACAGTAAATTTCGAACTTTCAAGTTAACCTATAGGCTCTAAATTAAAAAAAAAATTAGAAAATCCACCCTAAAAGAAAGAATTTTATGTATATGTACAAATATTAATAATTTAAACTAATTAAAAATAAAATGTAATCTACATAAAACAATAACAATATAACAATCTAATGAACAATTGAATCAAATGTACAATCCAATCTTAACCATGATTCAATCCAGTTTAATCCAATCTAGTAAATCTGAAAATATAACAAGAAGTTGCATAATTGAAAAAAAACAGCAACTTCTGAGAAAATTCTGTCATGAATTATAATCAGTTTTTTGAAGAAACATATTTGTTAACTTTTACTGATTATTATCTCACTCTGAATGAAAAGTTAAAAAAAAGTTGTAAAATGTAACGAAAAACCGGAAATTTCAAGGTATATTCTGACAGAACATTTCCATAAACAATGATACATTGTTTAAACAGTCTTTTGAATCATCTGATTACCAGAAGAGTGTAATACTTCATGTAAACTTTAAATTCGCAAAGGAGCTGATAGTTCATTCTTATTAGTGCTGAATCATTCTAATTATTATTTTAATAAAAAAAAACAGAAAATTTTCACTCAATTTTTGAAGAGTACCGGTTTTTAAAAAATGCATGGATTCGTTTCAAAATACGTAGACTAGAGTGGTCCAAAAATTGATTGGAATGTTTTTGTTTTCGAATTTGTCTTCATAGCGCCCGGAAATTCCTTCGCATCTTCAAAAAATCCATTTCATTTTTTTTTCAGAAAAAATGATATTTAGAGATGCCGCAAGCCTAATGAAGTTTAACACGTATTTTCCATAGGAAAAAAATATGATTTTGTCAATTTTGTTCAAAATTGTCAATTTTAGGTGATTTGTGTTAGAACTCAACATTTCTCTTCACAATCAGCCATAGAAGACGAATGAAATATTAATTTTTGAGTATCAACACCATAATTCTGTGTTATGGGGTACCAAGGAAACCCTATAAGTGAAAAAATGGATTTTGTATGCTTTTGGTGCTAACTATGATTTTTTTTTGCTGTTTTTTAATTCAAATTGTTTCTAATTTATGTAATACCACTCCATACTGATAATCAGATGTTTGAATAAAGTCTTTAAACAACTTATCATTGTTTTTATCAATTTTCTTTCCGAATAGAGATAGAAAGTCGCCGTTTTTCAAAAATTTTCCATTTTTTGTTCAATTTTCTATCAGATTGAGGCGGGAGTTAATTATTTTCAACAATAAGTGATTATTTCAAGAATTTTCTATTATTGTTAATAATATTATCTTTGAATAATGCCAGAGATTACGTTTTTTCTCGAATTTTTAACTTTTTGTCCACTTTTTCACTTTCAGTGAAGATATGGTTAAGTCAAATTAACAAAAATAATTATTTAAATAGTGTATTATCATTGTTACTAATATTCTCTCTGCTAAATTGTAGAAAATTGCAGTTTTTTCTGAATTTTTCAACCCTTTGTCTAATTTACGCTCAGAGTGACTTATTAATCAACTAAATTTAGCAAAAATAATTGTTCAAATAAATATAGATAGTTGCGATTTTTCTGACATTTTCAAGTACAAATTGACCCACTTCATACTAACTAAAGTTTTTAGTTTTCAAAAAGTAATAAATAAAAAACAGACACAATCATTTTTTAATTAATTTCTTTCTTTCTTGTAAATATATTTTTCTGAAATAAGACAGATATTTGGAATATTTTTGAAATTTTCTGTATGGTTCAAATAAAATGAGAATTTTTTTGAAGTAGTTAGTGAGATACTTTTTGTTTAAATTAATGTTAATATATATTACTTGTTCTTAACTTAAAAGTCAAAGAAAAACTGAAAATTAAAAAAAAATCGCAACTTTGTAGTATTACTCTAAGAGAGTATAGTAAAAAACAATAATAACTTAATTAAACAATTATGTTTGATAAATTGTATTAATTATTATCTCGCTCTAAGTTGAAAGTTGACAAAAAGTAAGAAATTTTCACAAAAAATTGGTCAAACAATCGCAAATGTTTGTTAACTTGCATTATTTATTACTTTACTAAGTGAAAAGTGGGCAAAAAGTTACAAATTTTATGAGAAACCTCTAAGTATCATTTTTTTCAAGATAAAATAAATGGAATTCTTTTTGTGTGGATTCAAACAATTTTTCAGGCAATTTGCATGCAAATTCGAGAAAACAAAATTTTGGACCACCCTAGCGTAGACTCAGTAAACCAATTGTCCCAAAAAGTTTTCTATAGTTAAAACACAGGTGTTTAAAAATTAATTGAATTTGTTACAAACAAATACGTGCATGAAAATTGTTTTATGAGGATTCACTATAAATCATCACAGTTAGAAAAGTTATTAAATAATGTGTTCTTTCATAAACAATAATCCAAAGTAGGTATTTATCATGAAATAAACCAATTATTATTATTAATTGATGTTATGGTTACCAACGAAATATTAATTAATATGATGATAATGTTTCTTTTCTACTTGGTCTAAAATTAATATTTTTTAAATATTAATTATTGATTTTATAAGTTATAGAAAAAATCTCTCTAGCTCTCTAGGTTAAAGCATCGCACCGGAAATCTGAAAGACCTGGTGTTCAAATCCCAGCGGAGCTAGAGAGATTTTTTTCACAACTTATAAAATTAATAATGAATATTAAAAAATTATCGATTTTAGACCAAATAGCAAAAAACATGAACATCATAATAATATACCAATTATTTTTATGGAAATGACCAAAAATGCCTTGGCAATGACACCTAGTTGTCAGAAATAGTTATCCAATAAACAATGTATTATTTTTTTAATATACTTAATCAACAAATACGCGATTGGACTATTCCTCGTCCTACAAACTTGCTTTTTTCGAAGCAATCTAATTTAAATAACAAAGTTTGAAACTTGTATAATACATTCAATAAGACTCTATGAATGTTCAAAAATACTCCATTGATAAATACATTGTGCTGTTTTTTAGTGTACAAACTGGGTCCTTTCAAGGTTATCCAACTTAAGTAACTAAATTTCAAATTCAAAAGGATATCGAATAACAATTTATATTTGTTTAAACAATTCTAATTAACAAATTCACTATTGGAATTGTTTTCTATGACTACTCAGTAACTGAAGTTTAGGAAGCAAGAAGCTCAACTATTAGTTTGAGAAATCTGTTTTATTATTCATGATTAACATTTCTTTGAAGATTACAGTAACATGTTGTAGAGGCTATCGAATTAAATTTTTATTTGGCATTAAAATCACTTTTTAATTATAGCATAAGTGCAATGTAGGCATCCCGCAACTTGCATCCGGTTTGAAATTAGGATATTGAGCAGTTGGAGGAAGTAGAGGTTGAACTGGAGGAAGTGGAGGTTGAACTGAAGGAGGAACTGGATAATTGATTGGTCCTGGATATTGACCGATTCCAGAAACACCACCCCGTAGGATGTTCGAATTGTCATTTATATTGATGTTTTCATTTGCATTCGAATTCTGGTCATAGTTGACTGGATAGTTCTGAAAGTAAATATATATTTTGCAATATTCATAATTTATTATATTATGATAACAATATCTTATTTATATGAATTTGACACACTTCCGGATGTAGCCATCAACAATTATTTTTAGTCAATATTGTTCTTAGCATTATGAAACTATTATTCAGGAGAGAAATGGGACTTCAGTTTAGATCACCTTTTCTCATAGATAGGAAAGCACCAATAATGCAAGAACAATAAATTTTTAAAAAGTTTCAAAATACAAACAAATTCAACATTTTTCGAACTTGTCATATATAAGATAATATCAAAATAGGTGAATTTATATTTATCTTTCAAATGTGGAAAGATACTAATTTGTTGAGTTTGGTGTTTTAGATTTACGAAAGGGTTAAGCAAAAGTGATAAATTTAAATTATTCGATATAAAAAGATAATTTTATTGTGAAACAAAAAAATAATTTTCATAAATAATATGATATAAGTATTATAATTACCTGGGCGGAAACAGCAACAATCAGAAGCAAGAAGACGGTTGAGAAAGCTGGGTTGAACATTGTGGAACAGGTAGTTCTACAAAGAGCTAGTGAGTAATTTTACAATTGCACCTCAGTGCTTATATAGTACGAAAAAGTTCAACGAGAAAAAAATATAATACAATTGTTAATTGAAACCATTTGTTATGGGTAGTTAAATTCGTTTTGTTTTAGATAGACTTGATTGTGTTTGTTTAAGAAATTTTATTGCAATCCACAGTGGACTGAACGACCCAGCAAACTGGCCAAAATGTAATATTCATTTGGTTTTGTATGTTTTTCAAAAATTGGAAACAATTTAGCGGACTTGAATTCGGAATTTTTATTCATTTTTGTGAAAAATGGTGCTCAAGGGTATTTTGCGTCGCAGAAACCAAGTCTATTATCGAAACAACATTTATATAATTATTTATAACACGAAAACCGGGAAGGTCCTTTCAAATTTTGTAATTTGACAATTTTTCCGACCTTTTCACTTTTTAAATCAATAAATTTTCATTGAAAAATATA
Source organism: Andricus quercusramuli (assembly GCA_932178445.1). Classification (NCBI taxonomy): domain Eukaryota; kingdom Metazoa; phylum Arthropoda; class Insecta; order Hymenoptera; family Cynipidae; genus Andricus; species Andricus quercusramuli. Next base: position 146,104 of record CAKNXH010000187.1, read on the forward strand.
TTTTTATCTGCATAATTATATTTCAGAGAATACCTGGAACCTGGAGCTCTATCTATTTTTATATTATCAATAGAGAAGGTTTTAGATTTATGCGAAATTTGCCACCAATTTTGAATGAAAATCCAAAAAACTAGAGCATTTTCAAAATGTTTGAGATTTTTCTTGATATTCAAAAAATGTATGTACGGATATTAGTAGTACTAGAAAATGCGAACAATTTATTCTGATGACATTTTTTATAAGAAAAAAAATTACGGGAGTTATAGCATTTACAAAATCTCTAGAAACAAACGAAAATGAACATTTTAAGCCAAACACCGCACGCTATGAAAAGAGGTCCAAAAAAGAAACACAACTTTTTTAATTTTTTTGGAAAATCAAAAATTCAAATTTTGATTACACAAAACAAAATTCCATTTTGCGGTCAAACTGTACAAGATACGAAAAGAGATGAAAAAAACGAAAATTCTGCATAAAAAAAAATAAAAATATGTTTAAAATTACTTCTGTTTAGGACGCGTAGCTTTTGTTCAAACGACACAAGCTACAAAAAAAAAACAAGTGTTTTCACCCAAAAAAGAGCTACAAATTTAAAACGATTTTTTTTATAGGTTTTCAAATATTTTTAAATATTTGCATACAAATTTGTTTAAGAAAAACAATTCGAAAAATTTCCCAGTGATCTAATATAATAATATTATCATCTTGCAACTCCAAATTTCTTAAAAAGTGTTCAAAAATCTTGCAATCGTAAAAAAATTACCTTAAAATCATCCATATTCTTTTTTGAAAATTTTGCAAATTTTTATTAAATATTCTATTATAATTGATTTTTCCTCAAGAAAATTATTGTTAGTTTTTTCAGGAGCTTCGATACACATTTTTAATTTATTTAAAACCTTTCAACATCAAATTTTTTTCCCCAAAAAAATTATTGTTAGTTTTTTTTAGGAATGTCGATACAAATTTTTTATTCATTCAAAACCTTTCAACATGCTTTAAAAGTTTATAAATTTTTTGTTCGAAATCTTCAAGAATCCATATTGTGTTTTAAATGTTTGGAAATCTTTTCAAGTTTCAAATTATTTTGGAATCTTTTTAAAACTTCTAAATGTATTTTAAACTTATTCGATTATTTTCTAAATCAATAATAACTGTTCAATTGTAATTCATTATAAAAAATAAAAAAAACATTTTTAGTCTTTTTAAATGTTCTCTTAAAATTGATTTTTCGAAACAAAAAATAATTTCAAATTTTCCCAGCAAAGTTGAGAAAATTTTCTTATTTCCTCAAAACCTTTGAAGATCAATAAAAATATTCAACATTTTATTTCGAAATCTTCAGAAATCTAAATTCAGTTTTTTAATTTTCGAAATCTTTTCCAATTTTAAATTGAGTTTAGGTCTAATCAAAACCGAGCTTAAAACTGGTAAACATCTCTTAAACTAAGTTTATTTTTTCCCAAATTGATAATTGTTCAATTGTTATTTATGCATCAAAATTCAATAATTTCACATACATATGAAAAATTTGTTAATTAGAACGATTAAAATTGTAAGGTACAAAGTTCTTGGTAAAAATATACAACATAATTTGAAGTCCAGTTTCCCAATATTTCAAATGTTGTGAAATATTGTATTTTTTGTGAAGATTTCTAGTTTCCTACAATAATTTACGTAAAATTAGAAGTGTTTTTATGACTTCAAACACCCAAATTTAAAAAAAATTTAAAATTCTGTATTTTTCTGTAATATCTTGTAGATTTTTACAACAAAGTAAATAAAAAATATTAATAAAAAGTTATAAAAATTCTGGAATTGTAGAAACTTGTACTTTATTGTTACTTTTTCTACTTCTCTAAAAGGAAATGCAAGAAACAATTAGCTAGTTGTATTTACCTGTATTTTTTTGGTCAAATCTTGTACATAATTTACAAAAAAATAACACGTTAGAATAAAAATTTCAAAAAAAAAAAAAAAATAATAAATCCGAATGCTTTTGTGCTAAAAATTGTGCTAAAAATTTCACACAATCTTATTCTTTTATTTAGCTTTCCTTCTTGTCACTTTTCCCATTTCTGAAGGTCTCTTTGAATCAATATATTTTTTTCAAATTAATATTAATATTAAACAAATAATTTCTTTAATTGAAAGAAGGAAAAGACGTCAGTATTTAAAATCAAACCAATTTTCACTTCTTTTGAAGGTAGTTTCACTTTGAATTATAAACATAAATTGAAAAGTAGAATCACCTTAATTTAAGCTACAATAAAGCCTTCAGTTCAAGAAAAATTCGAATAAGAAATTTCTCGAATCTTAAATTATAGTTACAATTTTTTAATTCAGAATAAGTTTAAGTTTCGCTATACAATTTTCAAGGAAACAAATTAATGTATAGAATTCCTGGAAATGAAACAAGAATACAATAATCAAATTTGAGCAATCACCACAAAATGCTTCTATTGCAATTCCTTAAATAAAAATTTGTTCCATTGGAGAAAAATTAAAAAGAGGAAAAAAAAATGAGAAGGCAGCCAAACAAATCCCCTTTCTTCCCTTTTTTATTTCTTTTGTCTTTTTTATTCTTATTATTATAAAATCACAATATGAAAGCATTTGTAAGCATTTATTTTTTATACCTGAGATCTAAGTCTTTTTTTTTTTGTTCTTAGAAATTGCAATAGAATCATTTTGTGGTCTAGTCTATACAGTAACTTGAGTATTGACGTTGAATAAGATTTTGAATTTCATTTTAATCTCATTCAAAATTCTTAAATTTTGGAAAAAAAATTGTCCTCATACTCGCGCTCAATTTTCAGCCAAGAAAATTGAATGTCTCAAAAAAGATAAATTTTCAATAAAAAACGAATGAATTTTAAACCAAATATTTGAATTCTTGAACGAATTTTCAATCTAATAATAGTTGAATTTTCAACCGAAGAAATAAATTTCCAACACAAACAAGTGAATGAGCCACCACTGCATTTGACTGGTTTTAGTAAACAGATATCAATGTTATTCCAAATTATCTCAATGATATTTATATTCACTGAGAAATATGTTTAAACTTGTTTTTTCAGTGTCCTGTGCAGTAAATTGCAACCAACATTGATTGACTGATAAATTGATTAACAATAAAATTGAAATATTGTGGATTAACTCAGGAGAGAGATGATTGCGTATTTCGAAATTATTCAAATTAATTTAGAAAATCGCACTCACATAAAAATAAACAAATTAGATTCTCTTCCAATGAAAAATCCAGAATCATCACTTCCTTCGCACATCGAGGTCTTTATCGTTAGTCAAATTTCAAAGTTGTTAAAAATTCTTTTCCGGTCCTATACTCTTTCAAAAATCTAAGTCAAAACTCCCATTAAAATTTCAATAGCTAATGCAACCATGCAGAACGAGGTCTTTATCGTGAAGTTAAGTGCAAAGTCGTTATAGGAGAAGTTCCACACTCCAGATGGTCATTCATTTAATGGCCTATAATCAATGCAAACATACACAATGAGGCCTCCACTAAACATGGAGTGGAAAGCCATTACAATAATTGCATAACAATAATAAGAAAAATATATAGGTAACCTAAGGACTTGCGTCCAACTAGTTGAATTCTATCGAATTGAAATAAATCAGTGAACGGAAGTCTTAATTAAAATAGGAGAATTGGTGGAGAGTGGCATTCTTTGAAGGAAGATTCTTCTATTCTAAATGTTGTCCTCAATGACAGGTAGATCAATGACAGATCAAGCCTTTCTTACCACTGAAGAGGTCAAGTAAGAAGTAAATTTGTACCTATACCAGAAGGTGCGTTGGTCCCACGCTATCCCCACTTATTAGCTAAAAGCGCGCGCAGTCGATCGTACGATGAGAATGATTGCGTGAATCATCCCTTCGGTCTACCTGCTTGTCCCTTTTTAAATCATAGGCGTATCAACATATTTAATTTTAATTATAAAAATAGAACAGACCATCTCACAGTGATCCCAATTTCGGCATATAGACGTACTGAACTTGTGCTAGGACGCTTAACACTTGGTATACACACTGGGTCACGCTAACCCGACGCGATTTTGCAAGATCTGTTATTTCGAAACAAAAAGAAGCGTGGGTCTGTACCCAGGAGAGGCGGGAGTTATGGGCCTGTACTACACCGTGCTGCCTTACCAGCTTCAGTGTCTCGAAAACTGCTGAAGGACGCGCTTCGAAACTTTCCTTTCGGGCATTTTTCACCCAGTGTGTATATGGCGTTACAAAATCCAGAAAAATCGGAATGTAAGTGAATTTTATTTTTATATTTGTAATGTTCATACCTTATGTTGAAAGCAAAAAGTCTAATTTGTGTGCCTGAGTTCATTGTTTGTGTGTCTATGTGTATGCGTACGTAACGATCAATAAAAATGATTTTTTTTTTGCAGCTACTTCATCAAAATGCTAACGCGTGCGAAAATTTGCGGTGTTTATAAATGCTTGAAATGCGAAAGACCTGTAAGCACACTGCTAAAATTTCTGGGCAATGTTCTCAGCCGTCGGAATAGGCCGAAACTTAATTTACGCTATTTGTGTTGAAAAATTATTTTCAAGTTTTTCACTCATATTTTGATTCTGAATGAATAATTACGCTGGAAAATTCTAATATTTTGTATATAATTCTATCTCCAAAACCAAAAAATTGAGTATTTGCTTAAACTTTTGCGTTTGTTTATTAACTTTATTAATTTTATAACAATATATGCGTTATTTTAGAAGGAAATCATGGACGTTGAGGTATGTATATAGTTCGAATCATTAATTTTTGACGAGAAATGGAGTATTCTGATAGCATGACTTATTCGCGCGGAACCGGAAATTTGCCTACTTTCGAATCACAAAACAAATATGTTTTTCAGAACATATGAAAAATCCGAAAACACAGTCTGAAAATTAAAATCTTGAGCTTTCCATTCATCAGTATTAGAACCTATTTGTCTTGATTTTTATGTAAACAACAGCTTCTTAGAAAAAATGTTATTTTTTTACAAAAATTTTTAAGATGTGTTTGTTTTTTTAAAAATAGGTATATGTTTTTTCATATATACCACTTTTAAGCCCATACTGTTTAATTTTTGAGGATTTTCTCTATAAAAACCAAGAAGAAAGAGGCAAAATTGTTCAATTAGGAACGAATATATGAGCTGTTACAGTTTGCCGGGTGAACCTAACCCAGTGTGTTTAACTCGTTATTTTCAATTTCATGACAAAGTTGGAGTCACTCGACGCTGATGCCATCTCTCGGTATTGAAAAGAATCAGCAGAAATTCGGACAATCCCCAAACAATATAAACAAATAATCACGGGAGATATTAAAGACATAAAATCATGTCGCTCCCCGCACTGGCTGACAATAGTTTTTACAATTTGTTTATAAAATTAACAAATGATACTAAATGACAAACTTGTCGTGTTCAATTTTTGAAAATCTTACTGGCAATATACGTCAATTAAGGAGAATTGAGTGATCACATTTTTTGTTTACTTTAAAAGTTCGTAATAGGAATTGGTGTAAATAATTTGCTTCTGAAAAAATGGTGATATGTCTGGTACGAGAAGAGTCTGCATCAATTTTTTTATAACATTAAAGGTGATTTCATGATTAATCTTTACATACTAATTGAATAAATAATTAAGGGGAAGAATTTCACGAGCCTCTAAATTTTTTTACATAATTAAATTGCCGGTTCCAGAAATGTTGATAATTCAAAAAAATTCAACCCGAAAATTCAATATGGCATAACTGCCGAAATATAAGAACATTTTAAATATCCTTTGGGCCAAAAATCTTTATAAATATTCCTTGTCCTTTTACAGAATTAGGCTCACAAAACTCTCGAAACCGCAATGATGCTTCAGAACATCTTTCAAAAGGAATACCAAGCAGTAGTTGTCCAGATGGTCAGTATTTCTATAAAAATATAATTAGATAATTTTTAATTTTCAGAATTAGATTTTAGCATAATGGAAATAAGATGCATACTTGAATGATAATGTTGATTTCTTACAGTTCCTTTTTTTCTCATTTCAAAAATTTCGTTGTTACCTGAAATTAAAATTTTAGAATAAAAACCATTTCTTCAATTTTAATTACAATAATATTAAAATACTAGCGAGAGAAAATATCTCTTAAAACTGAAATTTGTCGAATCAATTTTTATAAAAAAATATGTTGACATTTGTGTTAACTTATAATCTGAAAGATGGCATATTAACAACTATTACCAATGCATTTTGAATCGATAACTTTTTTTTTCTATTTTGAATCTTGAAGCTTTCTGGCGCGCTCACTAAAGGTACTGCGCTTTTGTATGTCCACCTTTCTCATTAAAGGTGATGCTTCTATTTCCTTCTTACACATTCTGTGCCTCAATCTCTGCTTCTGTTTTGTTTCAATTAGCTAGTTTATTATTGTTGTCCGTTGTCTTTTTGAGCGGGATCAATAACGCTCTGGTTTTACTAATTTTGACCAAACATGTCGTTTTTTATTTAATTTTAACCTCCGTTCTTTTAAGTATGAGGTAATCATAAAAGTTATTTTTTAAGCTCTGAAATCATTTTTACCTTTTTAACACAATGAAATTTTATAGTTTTATTTTTTTTAACTCCAAGTGAACAGTTATTTACAATATATATATATATATATATAGTTAGAAGTTTGTCATAAGGACAACCGCAGGATTTCGCCGGGAGCGGGTGCTAATCTGAAAAATTGCACCCGCTCCCAGCGAAATCGCGGTAAAATTTCAGCTGTAACCACGTCTCACGACCGTTAGATGGGTGGTTACAGTCTGCGCGAATTCAATACGATGATCCGGCGAAAGTCTCGTGCACCCTGAGGACACGGAGCGACCCAAGGATGACCGCCTTCTGCATTCTCCCTGCAAGTGTCTCAGCATTTTGTTGACACGCAGGGATGCTTTTCAGGCTATTAACAAGTGAAACCTTGGCACCTCCAAGAGCGCCAATAATCAGGACGATTAGCTTAACAGAATATTCCGGGTATAACCGTAGCAACTCCCTCATAAGGTCTTTATACCTTTCTTTCTTTTCTTCCTCCTTCGCTGTGACGTTTTTGTCCGCTGGTGCCGAAAATTCGATAACGAACATGGTTCGTTTCTCGAAGTCAAGAAGAACCATGTCAGGCCTCGAGTGCGCAACAGAAACAATTGTCGAGAATATGAAGTTCCAATATATGCGGCACTTCTCGTTTTCGACAATTGACTCTTATTTCTCTAGGGGCGTTCAGCGGAGAGGTATTTGGGCTAATGCCGTAAGAGTGACAGAGATGGTAATAAAGCACTCTCAGTGCCGCATTGTGCCTTTGGATGTAGGTTGTTCCCGCATGAGCTGGACAACTAGATAGTGTGTGTCCTAGATGCTCGGGGTGTTCATGACACGCTCTGCAGCTATCATCGGGAATATCTTGGCTCAAAATGTGGCGACGGTATGCTAGAGTGGAAATGACACCATCTTGACATGCCAAAGTGAAGCCCTCTGTGCCCGACTTCAATCCGGGTGATCTAAGGAAAGCAAACGTCAGCTCATACGACATCGACTGATCTTCCATATTTCTGTGGAAGATGCCGTGCATCTTCTTGTCGAGGAGCTCTTCGCGGAAGTTTTTCTCATGTGCTCTCTTAATCCGGGCCTTCAGGAGTGAGTATTCAAGATGGATACGACTTGATGCATTTCGCTCACCCCTGATATTGAAGTCAAGGCCGAGTGTTTCAGCAGCCTCTTCTGCTGCTTCGTAAAGAAACGCCCCTTTGCCTACTTCTGGTTTTTTCTGACCATTTTAAGAAGAGGATCTTGTCCATTTGCGACAATATGTGCTGTATCCAGAATAATCCTGTTGTGAAGACATTCAAGATTCAGTATTCCACGACCACCTTAACGGCGTGAGATGTAAAGTCGTGGAACAGAAGACTTAAGGTGCATTCTTTTGTTCATGTGCATAACCTTTCGGGACCCGATATCGAGGGATCTGAGCTCGTCCTTCGTCCATGGAACTACTCCAAATGAATAGAGTACTACTGGGACGGCAAGCATGTTCGTTGCAGATACTTTGTTCCTCGCCGACAGTTCGGAAGACCATATCTGTCGGAGGAGACGTTTATATCTGCATCGGAGAGTATCCTTTATAGATGTTACGTCCTGAATGCGGCTTTGTGGCACGCTCAGGTATGTATAGGTCTGTCCAGCGCAAAGGTGTCGTATAGCGCTTCTGTCAACGAGTTCAGGATCTTCGAGGATGCCGTTAAGTTTTCCTTTCTTCAAATTAACCTTGGCGCATTTCTCTGACCCGAACTCCATTCCAATCTCTTGAGTGTACTCTGTGACAATTTTTAGAGCTGGATGTAGTTTCTCTTGATTTCTAGCATAGAGCTTAAGATCATCCATGTAAAATACATGAGTTACCTTATGCTTTCAATTTCCAAGTTTGCCGCAGAGGTACCCTTCGGAATGGCGAAGTGCGAGAGATAGTGGCAATAATGTGAGGCAAAAGAGGAGAGGGCTCATGGTGTCGCCCTGAAACACACCTCTCTGAAAGATGATACTGTTAGTAATCACACGCTATTTTCCAGATAAGATGGTAAATCTGGTTTTCCAAAGCGGCATTAATCTCTCTATGCATCTCACGATGTGTGGATGAACCTTTAAGCTTTCCAACAGACAGATGATAAGTCTATGGGTGGTTGAATCAAAAACTTTTCGGTTATCTATCCAGGCCATCGATAGAGATCGTTGATAGGATGCTGCATCTTTACAGACACATCTATCGATGAGCAGGTTCTCCCGACATCCTGCTACGCCTTTCTTCGAGCCACGTTGTTCATACATCTCTCGCCACACAGGTTCAATTGTCCGAAGAATCCTATCATTTAGGATGGCTGTGAAGATCTTATACAGTGTGTTCAGACAAGTTATTGGCCTGTAATTCTTAGGGTCAGCTAAGTTGCCCGTCTTAGGCAGGAGCACTGTGCGCCCTTCCACCAACCACTCCGGAATAGGCTCTTCCGACTTTAGATATGAGGTGACAATTCGGGCCAGATGCTGGTGGGTTGAAGGAAACTTCTTCCACCAGAAGATCTTGATACCATCTGGTCCCGGAGCGGGAAAGTTCTTCATGCCTTTTAATACGTTTTTCACCTCCTCGGTAGTGATAGGTGGGCATTCTTCCTCAGGTGTTATGAGGGCATTGCACAGCTCCTTGAAGCTATTTGTGTTCTTGGAGTCTTCTTGAAGTGGATGCTGGACCTCGTGGACTTCTCTCCAAAATGCTTCGACCTCCTCTGGTTTGGGCGGATGGTCGACAGTAATTGGAGGGTCTTGGAAGAGTTTAGATGGATCAGATGAAAATTGTTGATTTTCTCTGACCCACCTTTCTCTCCGCTCTAGACTTCTTCTAGCGTTAGATAGTATGCGTATTCTGTCAACAATATGCTGTCTGGTGGAAGAGACGAAGACAGAAGAGACGAAAGTGAATTTTCTCTCCGCGTAATTTTCTGATGAATGAAATTATTTTTACATTCTCATTCATGAGAGTGTATTGTAATCCTCCAAATTTTCGATCTTCGGTTTTTAACGGATCTTCGTGTTCCGGCACTCACAGAGTCTGAAAATCATAAAATTTTTTGGTATCTGTGTGTATGTCTGTCTGTCTGTCTGTCTGAATGTTGTAGCCACGCTAACTTTTGAAGGATTTTTCCAATCGAGTCAGCCTTTGGTCAAATTTTTAAGGGTATTAAAATGAAGGTTAAGTTCGTTAACCAGATATTTCCAACCAAAATAAAAATTATTAGAGCATTTCCAAAATTTGAAAAAAAAATTTTTTGCAGTTTCAGAAATTTTTGTGAAAGATTCTTACAGATGGGTGAAAGAATTGAAAATTATCCTAATGAAATTTTTGATTTCGATGAAAATTTCGATCAAATTCGATCAAATTGTTTGATTTGATAAAAATTCAAAAAGAGCATTTTCAAATTTGGAAACAAAATTTTTTGAAGAGTTTCCGAAATTTTTATGAAAGTTTCTTGTACCCGACAAGAAAACTTGCAAATCATTCAAACGGCCTTCTCAATTTTGGTAAAAATTAAAAAAATATGTTTTTCAAAATTTTCATAAAATAGGAAAAAATTCTTTTCTGATAAATTAAAACATTCTCAGTGACATTTTTGATAGGTATTGAATCTATTTGAACATTATCCCATAAAATTTTTTAATAAAAACAAAATTCAAAGGGTTTGATCATTTTCAAAATTACATATTTGAAGAGAATCATAAGTTATAGTTTTGTTTTTAGTAGATGTTAACAAGATTAATCAATCATCATATAGCAACATCTTTCGATTGCACAAGAATTGAAAAATTTCTATAAGATATTAATTATCAAGTAAATTATACTAGGTACGATCTTTTTAGAATACAGTCCAATGATTTTTAATATCTTCTTCGAATTCTTTGACTTGTATGTTCCGAATTAGTTCTCCTGATTTTTTACATTCTCATTCATGAGAGTGTATTGTAATCGTCCAAATTTTCGATCTCTGGTTTTTAACGGATCTTTATGTTCCGGCACTCCCAGAGTCCAAAAATCATTAAATTTTGTCGTCGTCTGTCTGTCTGTATGTCTGTCTGAAATGAAAAATTTCAGAGCATTTTCAAAATTTGAAAAAAAAAATTTTTGCAGTTTCAGAAATTTTTGTGACAGTTTCTGACAGATGGATGAAATACTTGAAAATTATTTAAATGCAATTTTTTATTTCGATGGAAATTAGAAAAGTTATATACTTTTCAAAATTTTGAAAACTTTAAAAAAGTAGAAAAATAAATTTTCTGGTAGATTAAAAAATTTTAATCAGAATTTCCACTAGTTTTCACATGGTTTTATTTTTCAAAAGCAATCGAGAATGATAATTTAATCGTCAAGGCCGTAGGTGCTTTGAGAACCCTTTTCAAATAGTACCAGATCGAGGTACAGAAATAAAAATAATGTACATTAGATATAATAGTGTTGAACATAATGTAGAAAAGTTCACATTTTGGACAAAATCGAGTGCGAAGCACGAGATACGTGATAAGAATGTGTTCGTTAAAGCAGAAGGAGCTTCAACAAAAGAGAATTCACAAGCATGAAATTACAGTTGTTCAGGCTTTGACTTTTAATTTCAGAAGGTCTGTGCATAAATGTGTGGAAAATATAAAGACCGAGCGCGTAGCGCGAGATAAATACGTTATCGAGCGCAAAGCGCGAGAGCCAACAGTCGAGCGCCCTAGGCGCGCTCAAACGTGCGATAGTGAATATTACCACGGAAAGGTAAGTTTTTGTTTGGGTGAAGATAACACTTCGTTTTTTCTGTGCAAGTCAATATGAAAAATTGATAATTCAATTAATTTTTTGAAAAACGACAAGAAATACGCAAACATATATGTGCATGTTTTTGATTTGAATCGTGAAAAAGACATTAACAAAAATCACCATTTTTGTGAAAACAACACATCTTACGAAAAAAATAAATAGACAAAAGTTGCTCACCAAAACAAAATCGACAAATCTAGTATGAATTAGTTTTTCATAGAACACGTAGTTTTATTTCAATCGTAAAAAATCAAATCAAAATTAAACACTAATTTTTTTTTGGAAACGGCAGAAGGTACAACAAACTGTTTATTAACAAAATTGTTTGCCACAATCATATCTACAAACTTGCTTCAAACTATTTCCGGGGTAGCTGCAAACGAAGATCAATACCAACTGAGAAATAAATATCATTGTTAAATTCGATACAGAACATTATTCGTTTCTCACAGTCATGGAGAACAGTGTCAGGCCTTGAGTGCGCGACAGAAACAATTGTCAATAACATGAAATTGCAGTGCGGCATTTCTCAATTTCAAAAATTAAATCTATTTCCCTAGAAGCGTTTTGTGGGTTAGTATTAGGGATAATCTAGTAAAACTTTCTAATCCTGGTTCATAGAATTTCACATCTGGATTACACGGCTTATCGATCAATTGAGCTTTAACCTAATGAAGACACATTCACATTGGCAATTGCTAATTTAACGTTCTCAGGTCACAACCTTTATGATCGACTTGTGCGATCATCATGAGAGCATCATCAGTGATCCGGGAGTATACAAATCCCTTGTTTTTGTGGAAAGGTCTATATCAGAAAACCGGGAGGGTGGTGAGCCAACGTGTACAGGAACATAAGAGTAAAGTAAGGCTGAAACATTTCACGCATTCAGCACTAGCTGAGCATCATATCGAAGCAGAACACATCATTTTATTTGCGAAAACAATCATCATCACAAAAATAGACAATATTTTCCCAAGAGAACACAGAGAAGCAATCGAAATTTCAAAACACCCTAATAACATCAAAAGGGATAATGGATATAATACCAGTCTGATTTGGCTTTCCGTCCTCCCGGGTTTTTAATTAAAACTTTATTGGCCAATTCCGTTCAACCAATCCCCACAGTGGGGCCAAATGAAAAGGTTACACGTCGCTCCACGTGAAATTTGTATTTTCAATTTTGTGAAAATATATTCCTGAATTTAGGTTAGTTTTTCTGTGTAAAAATAGGCATTCCGTAGAACACAAAAGATTACACACATTTTCGACAACATTTTAATGAATTGAGTCAATCTTTTTTTCCTTCTTCAGACTGACTTACGAAATACAATTATCTCTGAAGGACAAGCATGATGCCTATCATTAATTATGTCACGACTATTTACGCAGACCAATGAATCTACAGAATATTCCTTAGCCTCACTAATGAAAAAAAAATTCCATCGATAAAGTAATTAGTAGTTACTCTGCTTGGACAAAATGAAGATCGTTTGTACTCTGGTCCCCACCATGATGGTCATCCTTAATTCTATTGGTGACTATAATAATGTTTCTATAATTTAAAGTATATTTTCGAATCAGCGACTCCAGGAACTGCTTTTCGAGATAAACTCATTTCGATTGGGCAGTTTTATAAGCGCAAGTGTTATATTTTCTCTTCGAACATAAAATGTACACACTTGCGTTCGTTTTCGCGGCTTGCGGATGAATTTTCAACCAAGAATGATGGAAATGGAATAGTTCAATTGTCGAACGAATTTTTCAACGAAAAAGTTGAATCCTCAGTCAAATCAAATTCATTTTCAACCAAAGAGTTGCATTTTTAGCCAAGGAAGAATATATCTCTACCGAAGAATTATTTTCTACCAAAAAAGAGGAATTTTTAACAACAAAAAAACCCATCAACAATTTTAAAATTGAAAAGGTAAATTTTAAGGATATTTTAATCAAAAAAGATTTTAATAATAAACGAAGAGCAGCTGAGTTCAACCAGAACAGATGAATTTTCCACAAAGCAGATTTTTCAGTCAAGAAATAATAAAATTCAATCAAGTTGTTGAATTTTCAAGCCAGCAAAAGGTTCTTCGCCAAGCAGTTGAATTTTGAACGCCAAAATATGAATTTTTGACAGAAAAAATTGTTACATTTTCATGCAAAGAGATGAATTTCCATTTTAGCCTAGTGGTTCAATTTAGCACCCAAAATCATTAATTATTATCAACGAAAAATGAAATAGTTTCAGTTTCAGTTCAAAAAATTAATTTCCAATTGGTCTCATAAATCAAAATCCTGTAACTCGACAAATTTTAGAAATTTTCGAAAATTATTCCAAAAAAGAAATTCACGCACCCAACACTGCGGTCTAAGAAAGTTTCATTAGAGTCGCCAACTTCCCTAAAATTCTAAAATTCCGGAAATGGACTGATCTAGCTCCGCTATTTTGACCAAAAAAAGATTATGATAATAAATTAAAATTAGCTGAGCATAACTAACAAAAAAAATTTTTTTTCATGAAACATTTCCATTTTTTATCCAAAAATATGAATTTTCAAGACAAATGTTAATTTTCAGTCAAATAGTTAATTTTGAACAAAACGGTTGATGTAAGAGGCTATCTCATTTATATATTATCCAAGTATAATATCGCATCTCTGTATCATAATAAATTTTTGTAATTGCTATTATTAAATGAATTAAACTCATTGGAGATAAAGGAAAGATGAAACCAGACAATGAGAAATGATTTCACCTCTGTTATCTCAATATATAATGTTTATTTAAAAAATGTGGTGTTTATTCAAGAATACTCCTTATCGACGAGTATAAATCATCTTGCACTAGGAGAACAGGCAAAAAATTGTTTCCCCACTGAATATTTTTTTAATGGAATAAATAAATCATAAAATGAAAAATAAATATGAAATAACAATTATATATAGTAAATAAAAGTATTTTATTCGATTTATTATTTCTTAACTCATAGTTTAACAATTGATTAATTGTTCAGATTCTAGAATTTTATTATTCTAAAATTCTACTGTTTCGGGAACCTTATTTCCAGAATTTTCAATTACGGAATCGTCACATACTTTGGCGACACAGGAAAATTCCTGAAATAAATATTCCAAACAAAAACCTTGCAAATCAAAAATTTCGCGAACCAGAGCAATTAACAAAATTTCTCAATAATGAATGAATAGTAAAATAAAAAATATCATTGGGGAAAAATCGTTGAAAAAAAAACTATTTTGTCCCGCGGGGAAATGGGAAATTGAGACAGTTGTTAATAGAAATTATTTTCAACATGTTATTTGAGAATTTTAAATTAGATTGAAATCAAATTCGAAATCCTATTTCACGTCTATTTAACAGCAAGGGGGATAAAAAGGCACCTCTTGGTGATCCGGGAGTATTTAAAATTCCTTACTCTTGCGGTAAAGTCTATATTGGAGAAACCGGGAGCGCGGTGAGCCAACATATGCTCAGAGCTTAGAGAAAGATTCCAGCAGAACAGATTTTAGTTGATCCAGCGTCATCTCTGTCAAGGCTTCAGTTTTCAAAGTTTTATTCTAGCTTCATAAAGAATCAAAATATGAGATAAAACGAATTATTTTCCATGAGACACATTCTACAATTGTTATTTTTAACACTGAATCTCTGATAAAATATTGCAGTTATTGCACAGAGTAGCTTCTGCAAATAAAAAAGTAAGATAGCGTGAATTATTCTCTATAAGGAAATATTAATCAAATCAAAAGGGGTTGAGCTAACTTGAATGAATGATCAGCGTGGAGGTGACCTAGCCCATTCATATGTACCACAATATTGTCTTTTCATTATTTGAATAAAGCTAAATATTCCAGACAATCTTGTTCTTTTATTCAACTTTTTGGTTGTCAGTTTTTTCATTTCTATAGATTTCTTTCAATCAATCAAATTGTTTGAATAATCTTAGAATCCAACAAATTGTTCCTTACATTCGAAAAGAAAAAACATCATTTCTGCAAATCCAAGAATTTTTCACTTTTTTTTAAGGTACTTTCAGAATGAAAAACCTAAAGTTGAAGAAAGAATCATTCAAACTCAAGCCTCAATAAAGCCTTTAGTGTTGAAAAAAATTAAAAGTAAAAATTTCTGGCATTTGAAGCTCTAATTGAAATTTTTTATTCAGAGTCAAGTTCAAACCTAGCCCTAAACATGTTAAAAGAACAAGCTTTTCTCAGACCCGTGTTTGCTCCATTGAAGATAAATGGAACATTAAATAGAGACGAGGTTATCAGCGTTTAAGCTTCCTATGTTTTGCTAATGTCGAAAACAATCTCAGTATATAAATGGCCCGATATGAGCATCCCGAGATCAGTAAAAAAAATATTAAAATTGTTCGTTGTGCTTAACCCTTATCATTTTTATGGTGCATTTTATATACCGGCCCACCATGACGAAGCTCTTTATCGTCACTTTGGTGGCACTTTCTATTGGTGAGTGTTCCTGTTGGAATAAATTAATTTAATACATTTTCTGTGATATCGTGTTTAATGAATTCTGCAATATTCTATTCGTATTGATACATCAAGAATTTATAACCTTTCATCATCATCATCGTAATCGTAATCCTTTATCATCGTTCGAAGATAAAACAAAAATCCACTTACGGGCGGATTTTTTACTGAACTGAGGACAGAAAATTGTAATCAGAAAAACAGGAGGAACACTTCCTGATATTTTCGAATTTGTAGGAATTCCTGCGGATTCAATTGTAAGACATAAGAGGAAATTTCCCTCAGTGTTTTAAAGGATCTAAAGGATTTTTAGGAGGTTTGAAAGTTTCCTTGCGATTTTGAGGATTTTTAAAGTATTTCGAAGAATATAAACATAAAGCTCAGAGTTTAAAAAAAGGTTCCAGCGAAATAGATTTTTGTTGATTCAACTATATTTCTGCAAAGACCTAAGAAAATTGTGTTCAAATTAAAAGAAGTCGGGTTATCCTGTAATGTGATTTGAGAAATAACCAAAAATACACACAGAAAAAACAGAGCTGAATTTTCTCTCCACGTACTTTTCTAGTTGGTAGAATTATCATTTTACACCGACCTAAAATAAGATAGTACTATGTGAAGGTAATTTTTGTTTGCTGGTAAAGATAACTCTGAAATCAGGGTCTCGATTACACTTTGTTCTCTCCGTGCAATTCAATGTGGAGAATATGGTCTGGAAGTGTTGTTAATTTTTTTTATAATGTGGAGAATCAATGGTTCACTGAAATTCATACATTTCTTTTATCCTTTTACAGAATTAAGTTCGCAAATGTATCCAAACCACAATTATGGTTCAGTACCTCATCTAAACCGGATTCCAAGCAGTAGTACTCCAGGTGGTCAGTATTCTTAACGATAATTCTCAACCGGAGAAATGATTTTTCTACCCAAATGGAGTTCTACCCGTAGAGTTCTTCGATGATAGGTTCAATGCTCCCACGATGATTCATTATGATAAATTAAAAATGTTTAAATTCAAGCTTTTTTGGATTTGAATCGTGTGCGAAACTATGAATGTTGCCGACGTTTCGTTAACATCGCAGTTCACTTCTTCAGGCCTGACCTGAAACTCCACCCTATGGTGGAGACCCGTCGCACCTGATTGGCCAATCAAATCCCCATGACATCCTAGTGAGTTTTGACGTAGTATCTCTCTTTACAAAAGAACCTATCTCTGATACAATCGATATTATCAAATCCTTTGCAAACTTTCCCCCTCAATCTTACACCTTTGACAGAGCACTGTCGCACTTATACCTACTTCTCTTTCAATAACCAATTCTGCGAACAAACCTGAGGAGCAGCAATGGGATCTCCAATCTCACCTGTAATAGCCAACATCTTCATGAAAAATCCAGGAATGAAAATCTTTAACAAATCCAAGCTTACGCCGAAATTTTGGTGCCGTTTCGTTGACACTTTTGTCATCTGGAGACATGGACAAGATGAAATACACAAGTTCTTTGATGTCATCAATCAAATAGACCCTAATATCCAGTTCACCATTGAAATTGAACGAAACGGAAAATTACCTTTCTCTCATAACAGATAAGGATAACTTACAAAAGCAACTACAAAATGTTAAATAAATCCTTACAACATTTTTAAACCACCTGCGAAAATGAGACACCTTCTGAACAACCCCAAGGATGAAAAGGCACCTCTCAGTGACTTGGGAGAATATAAAATCCCCTGTTCTTCTGGCGAAGTCTATATTAGAGAAACCGGGAGGGCTGTGAGCCAACGTGTAAAGGAACATGAGAGTAAAGTCAGGCTAAAACATTTCACGCAATCAGCACTAGCTGAACATCATATCGAAACAGGACCTAACATCTTATTTGACAAAACAACCGCCATCGCAGAAACGAACAATATTTTTCCATGAAAACATAAAAGAGCAATCAAATTCCTAAAACAGCGTGATAACATCAGTAGGGACAATAGATATGATACTAATCCGAATTGGCTTCCCGTGCTCCTGGGTTTAAAAAAAAGACTCGATTGGCCAATCAGGTTCGACCAATCCCCACCATGAGGCGCTCTGGCCAATCAGAAGCATACTAGAGAATACATATATAAGAACATCATAACCTTAAACTTCAGTTTCAGGTCAACCCTGAAGTAGTGAACTGCAATGTTCACAAAACGTCGACAACATTCATAGTTTCGCACACGATTGAAACCCGAAAAATCTTAAATTTTTGAATTCCTAATTCATCAGAATAATTATGAATATTTATAACAAATATTAATGCTCATCTAAATTATGAGAGCTGAAAGACAAATTCTAGAATCATTATTTTTACCATTGAATTCCTCACACAATATTGTAGTTATTCGAAAAAAGTAGCTGCTGCTAATGAAGAAGTAAGATTGCGTGAATTATTCTCTGTAAGGAAACATTAATCAAATCAAAAGGGGTTGAGTTACCCTGTTATGCAATTTGAAAAATAATAATTATAGATACACACAGGAAAAACAGAAGTGAATTTTCATTTCCTGTTATTATATAGTGGGGAAAATTATTTTTTCTACATTTTCTCAGAAGAAGATAGTAAAACTTAACACGTGAAGGTAACTTTCGTTGCAAGTGAAGGTAACTCTGATATCAGGGTAAAGATTACACTTAGTTTTTTCTGTGTAAGTCAGCATGAAAAATTGATGATTCATTCAACTCCATACATTTCTCTCATCCTTTTACAGAATTAAGCTTGAAAAAAAATTGGAACGCCGGAGATGCTACAATACCTCTTCTGGAAGGGAGGCCAGGATCTCCAGATAGTCCAAAAGGTCAGTATTTTTATAAAAATCGTAAGTAAATAAGTTTTATTTCCAGATTTAGATTTTAGCATAATGAAAATGAAACTCAGCCTCAAATAGTGATGTTGGCGTATTTCAGTTTTGACTTTTTCCTTTTTTTTTTTTAGAAATTTCGTTCCTACCTGAAGTTTTAATTCAAAAATTAAATGTCTCGTTCATTAGTGTCGTTAAAGGTCCTGAAATGTTACATAAAATAAAAACAGTTTACTATTGATTCATTCTAAATTTTTCATTCACTTTCCAAAGCTTTACTACCTAGGAACGTTAATCCACGTCGATAGACGTTAACTCAAACTGAAATTATCCATTGAAAATAGCTTTTTTGTGGATTTCACAACTGGGTACAAAATTTCGGCTTTAATTTAGACCCTTCTTAAAATCTATATAAGACGCCTGCCTTACTTAATACGAATTTCGAAAAATCACTGAATATAACATTTATGTGACCCGATGGAACTTTCTGCTCCGACAGCAGCTTCACCCCAAGATGTTCATGCATCAAAAAAGTTTATGATATCTTAAAATTGCATGATTCAATATCATAAGATTTTGCAAACAGAATTCTCTCCTCGTACCACGAATAAGAAGAATTCTCAACAAACACAACATCGAAACCATATTCAAACCACCTGCGAGAAAAATGGATTATCCCGTTTATAATTTTGGCTTTGAAGATTTGAGACAGCAATCTTTATAAACCCCCAGATTCATGATGTTAGTCTTCTGAATCCTGGATTATAAAACTTAGCATCTACTCTCTTAAAATGAACCAGCGAAATCTGACTGATTTCCAGTGAAATCTCACTGGTTGAATCAGTGAGTTTCACTGGTTTCTTAGTACCAGTGGTCATCTGGTCATACGCGTTTTCTTCTGCCAGCTGGGTAGGCATGATACATATTATTCATCATTATTGTGCTAACATTTGCAAAATTATCTTTTAAAACCCACACTTTTCTATTACAAAACTAAATTAGGGCCAGGCTGCAATATAATAGGATATAATATGTTGCGCCTGATTCTGAGAAGGCCCATCATTACGTCAACGTGTCGCGTCGCTCAAAGTCAAACCTAAGTGGTCAGGAGCGCCTCACGGAGCGCTATATCACTGGTTGAATCTATCATTTGGCGTCACCGGTATGTTCAATAACGCTATTTCAATTGAGTCACTTACTGGTTCACTAAGTCAAAGTAGGAAAATTGACGGAATAACCAATTTTAATTCAAAATACTGATTCAATCAGTGAAAATGGCACTGATTCAGTTGAAAAGAGTAGAGTTCACGGCTTATCATCCACTGATTGTTGTCCCGGATTTAGAAAATCTGAGATCTTACACAGCATAATCCATTTTTCTCAAAGTACTTTTTGAATTTGTACTATAGAAAGTGTGTCAGCCTTCGCAACATTTGAGGCCCTCACTCTATATTTTTGACTGTTTCAGAACATTGCATACATCTTGTTCAATTCCAACTGACATGTATTATATATATTGAAAGTCGATAATTTATTTTTCTCTTTTACAGGATTGAGTATGCAGCCCAGGGTCTATACACCTCCTGCTCAGCCACCTATTGCCTCACGTGGAAAAGGAGAAATTGATCACTCTCTTAAAATAATTGGTGCAAAATTTGCATCTGACGAACCTGCCCCGCCTAATTTGTATGAAACATTATACAAATTTCTTCAACATCATGTTCTGAAATACGAAATACCAAATGACTTACATCCACGCTTTGTGCTTATAAACAACCGAGGGAAAGAGTATCCTGTAGCAATAACCGTTCATGGTGATATTGTTGGAATTTATGTTGCTGCTTCCAAAACCATTTGGAAATTATATGATATTGATGCTAAGATCCAGATGACAGTAAACGTAGTCACTGGCAAGGCTGAACCTTATAGCAAAGTTTTTGGGTAAATTTCCTTTCGATTCGAATCGGCGTACAGGCGACTTCTCCTTGTGAGTTGTTTTGCAAGTTTGCAATTCATTCAGTTAAACAAAATAGAGAATAGATCAATATTTAGGATCATGTGTACCTCAAATAAAAAATGGTATTACTAATACCGAGAAAATAGTCTTCAGATTTCATTTATTATAGACCTTATTGTTATACATAAAATTGTCAATTATGAAAAATTTAAATTGATGATTTAAACTGGAACTGATTGATTGATTGATCGAGCTTCAACCTAACAGAGACTCACGAAAGAAACCTTGGAATCTGGTTAGGTAAGGGCCTTCCTGGAGGACAGTTGACTGACTTATTTAGTCAACGAATTGGCAGTTGATAATTTGAAGTATCAGCTCACACCATTCATGATCAACTGGTGCGATCCCCATGAAATCATGATTATTATTAGAATTATCATTTGGATTATATCTAACATTTGTAATTGTAACAATTATCACATAAAATGTATCATCTTTTTTTTTAATTCAATAAAACTATCCATGAAGTAAATGAATCAACTTAGCCTTGTGGATTAGATTCGACTGAATTGGATTGCGAATGAGATTCAATTTTGTATTCACTTGTAGATTATATTCAATTTTCGATAAATTAGATTATACAGGGAACCGAATTGTGAATGGAAATTGAATTTTGAATTAGATTGGATTGGATTTTAATGTTGATAGGATTGGTTTTAGATACCGGGAACGGGAATGAGACTGAGATTGAAACTGGGATTGGGATTGAGATTAAGACTGACATTGGGATCGGAACTGGGACTGGAACATTAATCTAAAATCAATCAAAATTTAAAAAAGTATGCAGGCGTTGGAGCGAAGACTAGAAAAGAAGAAAGTGCCGTATAATAATGTAGAGGATTCGGAAGGTAGAATAGAAAAAGATAGAAAGCTCAAACCGGGAGTTTGGTGGTCGGGAGAGTGAGAACAAGGAGAAGGAAAGGCTAAGAAAAATAGAACAAAGAATAGAAAAAAAGGAGATAAGAAATAAAAGGAAACATACTGATGAAGGTCTAACATGAGAAGGAAAGGAATTGAAGGAAGGGCTGAAAGATGTGCTAAAAAAGATAGATGCTGCAGTGGAGATAGAGGAAATGCGAAGTGTAGGAAAGGACGTGATGACATCTGAGAGATTGTTATATGGAAGCTTGGAGAGAATAGAGGAGAATTTGACACGTGAATGAAGGAAAATGCTGTATAACACAAGGCAAATAGCAGAAGAGGAAAGAAGCAAGGGAAATAGATCGTGGGTTAAGTATGGCAGAATACACATAGAAGGTGTGTGGTGGGATTGGGATGAAGAAAGGGAAGAGTTAGTCTGAAAGGTGCTGGAAAACTAGGAGAGAAAGGAACAAAAGATAGGTAAATAAGAAATTGTAAGGAACAAAAAGATACGAGAGACGAAAGTAGGCAAGAATGGAGGATATGTTGCTGGAATATAGCAGGATTGGAGAGAAAGGATAGGGACTTCATGAGAAGGTTACGAATGGCAAGTTAAAAATGCAAAGAGAAAGAATAAAGAAGGCAGAGAAATGGGAGGAATGGACATTTAAGTAAGGAATGAATATATAACAGGGAAGGGTTAAAAAGAATGGAAAGAACAAAAATAAGGATTAGTAGTAGAGGAGGTAGAGATGAAAGAAAAGAAGTGGAAGATAGTGGTGCTTTATGTGAGCGTTGATATGCAGGAGAAATCAGAGGAGATAAAAGAAATTATGCAAGATTATAAAGAAGAGATGAGGCTTACAATAGGGGAAGATTCCAATGCGAGAACAGGAGATGGAGGAGAAAGGAAATGGGGAGGAGAGCAAGGAAGAAAATCCAAAGACAAGGTACTGTATATAGAGGTAAAGAAATTAATAAAGAGCTTGGAGGAGTCAGCATGGTTCATCTTAAACTGAAATATAGAGGAAGATGAGGAAGGAGAATATATACGCTCAGGAGGTGAAAGGGGAACTGTAATTGATTTGTGATAGTAGACGATGAGGTGAGAGAGAAAGTAAAAAAACTAGAGGTGGGGAATTATATAGATTCGGAACAGTTTCCCATAATAGTGCCCTTAGAGCGAGAAAAAAAGTAATCACAATATGGATCAAGAGGGAAGCAGAGGTAAAAAGAGCAGGAAAAGGGGATGGGTCAATGGAAGAAAAAGAACAGTTTAAAGAAAAGGTCAGAAATATGAAAATGGGAGAGGGATATGTGAACGAGGAGATGGAAATATCAATGGCAAAAATAAAAAGAGAATTAGAGTGCAGAACCAAAATAGAAGTTAGTAAAGGAGGGAATAGAAGTGGATGGGATGAGGTTTGGGAAGTAGTAAATACAGAGAGGAGAAGAAGAAAAAGAATATATCAGGATAGTGAAATGGTAGAATGGAAAAAATATTTTTTGGATTGGCTAAGAGGGGTAGAGAGAAAAGTTAGGAAAGGATGAAAATATGGCAGGGAAGCAGATGGCGACAAGGACATTCGAAAGGAGGAAATAGTCAAGGTATTAGGGATAATAAAAGATGGAGAGGAACCTGGTATAGATGAGAATCCAAATAAAGTCTCAAAATATGGGGGGGGGGGGCAGAAGGCAAACTTGTTTTTTGAAAATCTTTTTCGAATGTATATCTTAATTTTTTAGCTTTTTGTTTTCTGAATCGTATTCAATAGTGAAAAACGAATTGCTCGTTGATATCCGTAAAAATTGTAATTATTCAGCAAACATTGTAAAAATGGTTTTTGTTGGATAAGGCTAAACTTGAGTGTTTGAAGAAGTTTATATTAATTTTATACCTTTTTTCTTCCGCAAAAGATAGCCAATAACATCTCTATTGGAATAGTAAGAAGTCCTTCTTCTGGAATTGAAAATGTGACGTAGCCTGTTTTCATCTTCAGAATATTGCCTTCTGTCTGTTTGCACAAAGTTGAGAAAAATAAAAATTGTTCTAAATGATCATGGGTCAAAAAGGCTATACGTTACTTATGCATAATCAGGGTCTTTGCTCGCTTCTTTTCAAAAGCATTTTTGCAAGCTCATCAAGCTCATTAAGACTTGTGGTTCCGAATAAACATCAACATCAATCATCTTGATATACGTAAAGTACATTACATGAAAAACTATGAGAAGCAACAAAGAAAAAACTAGATTTTCGATTTTCTTTCGGCTCATTTTCTTGCATATTCATTCTTAACATGAAACCTTATTTTTTTCTCTAATGGTCTCCGTTTATTATACACTTGCAGCATTGATTATCATTATTTTATCTTGAGTTTTGAGATCGTTCAGTGACTTAGTTATACATAGATGGAAATTACCTAAAAATCCACATCGCTCCATCTGGAATTAGTCTTCCGGATACTATTGAAATATTTTCCAGAATTTAGATTAGTTTTCCTTCATTGAAACCGGCATATCGTAAGACGCAAAAGATCACATACACTAACTTCTGATATAAAAATATCTCAGAAGGACAGGCATGATACCTATCATTCAAAAGATAACGACTATATACATAGTGCAATAAAGTATCAGAATATTCATTAGTCTCATTATTAAATAAATTCTTTATTGACGCACCAATTAGTTGTTGCTCTGCTTGGACAAAATGAAGGTTGCTTGCACTCTGATCTTAACCTTAATGGTCATCCTTACTTCTATTGGTAAATACAATAATTTTTCTCTAATTTAAAGTACATTTTCATAATAGCAACATCAGAAACTGCTTTTTGGGAAAAATGCATTTTAATTTGAAGAGTAGTATAAGCGCAAATGTTATATTTTCTCTTTGAAAATAAAATTTACGGGATGGAATGTTGGTTTGAATATTGTGGCACAGGTAGTTCTGGCAATTTTAAAATCTCACCTCAGTGCTTATATAGTGGGAAAAAATTTATTGAGGGAAAATATAATCCAATTGTTAACTGAAGCCAGTGGATGATAGTAGTCAAATTTGTTTTTCACAACTTGATTGTGTTTATTCGATGAATTTTATTGCAATCCAGTTGGGCACCAATTGGGCAAATATCAATAATGCCTGATAAACATAAAAAGAGATTTTCTCATTCATATCATATTAATGGGACAATTAGTTAATATACAGAACTTCTAAATTGTATTTTACTGAAGAATACACACTTTATTTTGTTTCTAAGGGCGCGCAAGTTGGCATTTTCAGATTTGCTAAACCAACGTAATGTTTTGTTAAACGAATAGAATTTTTTGTTTGGTCCATGAAAGTTTTCTTGAACAAAAGAATAATTGTTTTTCTATCGAAGACTTCACAATTTTCATTTTTGCAAGATCTATACTTGAATAAAAAAATTAGTAACCATTTTTAAAAATCGGCTATCGCAGATCTCTGAAGAAATTATTATGCCTCCTCTAGAAAAAAAAAACTTCAAATTCGGTTCAAAATATAAGCCGGAATATTCTTCTGAATAATTATTTCTTCATATAATGTTCAGACGGTGCGCATTTAAAAGAAAAATTAAAATTGAATATTCCTGGAATTGTCTGTTCTTCTTGAAATTTTTTCATTTAGATAGAAGCCAAAGAAGTTATTATTTTGAAATTGAATTTCTTATACAATAATATCGTCATTAGGCAAAGTGCGTTCTGCTAATAAAAAAAATAAGATAGCGTGAATTATTTTCTACAAAAAAATGTTGTTTAAATCAAAAGGGGCCGGGTCACCCTGTGATGCAATTTGAAAAATAATTACGTATACACACGGAAAAACAAAAGTAAATTTTCGTTGCAAGTGAAGATAACTCTGAAATCAGGGTAAAGATTACGCTTTGTTTTTTCCATGCAGGTCGAGCAGAAAAATGTGTGATTAATTAAAAATTTACAATTTCTCCTGCCTTTTTACAGATTTAAGCTCACAAACATTTTGGAACCGCAATGATGCTTCAGAACCCCTGTTGAAAAGGATGCAAAAACCTAGCACTCCAGATGGTCAGTATTTTCATGAAAGTCATAAGCATATCATTTTTAATTTTCACAGATAGATTTTAGCGAAATAAAAATGAGACACATACTTGAATACTGATTTTTCATTCTCCATTTCAAAATTTTCGTTGCTGCCCGAAATAGCCGGAACAAATGAGGAATTTTCCGATAAAATGTTTATAATATAGATTATATATTATAGATTATACGCGGTGAAAATGCATATACAGATCACATCGCGCCTTACAGCTACTGGCCTTCGATTTTCTATTGTTTAACAAAATTTTAACAAATTATCCAAAAACCGGTTGTTTGTGCTTTCAGATATGATTATGTAGATGACTTTCGCAAAAAATTAGACAAAAATATTCAACCGTGCGGCCTTATAAATCAGAATCGATTACCCATTCTGATATTTGTAACGAGTGACCCTTTCATTGTTATTAGATAACAGCTGGTTAGAAAAACTGTTATTATGAAATCATTGATTAATCTAGTGTCAATTATGTTTTGTATAATAATCAAAAAACTTGACAACAATAGCAGAGAAGCCCAGCGCTGGCTGTCTATGCATTTCCGCAGCGTGCGTATGGATGGATCCTTGTCAAACTCCAGTCGCAGACACCCCGGAGCGAGTCGAATTACCCGGAACGAATGACCCTCGCATTTTTATGAGATTAAGGAACTTTTTTGGAACTTTTTCCACATGAATAATTTTAACCCATAAGGGAAGGGTTTTCAAGTATTTTTTCAATAACTTTGACTGGTTTAAACAATTATTATTGATTTAAACAATTGCTTACACTTGTAAGTCACAAGAATCATGTAAAGTTATTTTCTGGAATTAATGACCCAATGAACATATTTAGAGAGTAATATATTTTCTTCGGGATATTCAGTACGTAAAGGTAATTTTCATTGCAGATAAAGATAACTTTTAAATCAGGGTTAAAATTGCATAACGTTTATTCTGTGCGAGTCAATATAAAAAATTGATGGATCATTAATTTTTATATACTTCTTTTGTCCTTTTATAGAATTAGGCCCGAAAGAATTTTGGTACCACGGTGAAGCTGCAGTGCCTCTTTTGAAAGGGATGCAAAAACCTCCAGACAGTCCAAAAGGTCAGTATTTTCTATCAAAATCGCAAGTAGATAAGCTTTATTCTTATTTGCAGATTTTAGCATAATGAAAATGAGACGTACTTGAATAATAATGTTTTAATTTCTTTCCGGGATCTCAGAAAATCAATGTAGTGAATGCCTTTTTGAGAAATGAAAAAGGCTTAGCAATGATAAATATTTCTTCTAGAATATCCATATCCGTTGGAAGGACTCAAACAAAAACATAAATCATAGCGAAACTTTTCAGCTTTCCCTAAGAATTGATTTTTCTGAATATAACAATTTTCTGTTGACCAAACTCAAATATAACCTCAAATTCTTGAGGTTTGTTATTCAAGAGGGCACAAATGTCTCTTGACCCCAATTTTTGTTTTATTTACGTTAATTTAGATGCTCGTGTTCTCCATGTTTTTATTCAGTTTGCTCAACATTCTTTGCAAATTTTAGATCGATTTTGCCATAACAACCTTATCATTTGGGAACGCTAACCCACGTACCCTCACTGTCCCGAGATCCACACCTTCTTTGTCGAAGAGGGCCATTCCTAAGCAATTCTCTATGAATATAATAAATAGCCCCTTCATTGCATTTGAAAGTGGTTTTTTTTAATTCTATCGAAACATTTTGTGGAATTTACATTAGTTTTTCTGTGTGAATGTCTGCAATCCGTAAAAATTTTTTCTTTCCGCAGAATTAAGTATGCAGTCCAGGGGCTATAAACCTCCTGCTGAAGAACTTGCTGGCACAAAGGGTGAAACAGTATACGCATTTAGAGAAATACTTCATCCCAGATTTGCATCTACATCTGCTGGATCTGCGCCTTCTCCTCTGTATCAAACATTATTCAAATTTTCTAAAAAGCATGTTCTGACATTCGAAATACCAAATTCATCGCCTCCACACTTTGAGCCTATACAACCACTGACAAATATTCCAGTAGCAGTAAACGTTAATGGTGACATTGTTGGAATTTATGCTCCTGCTTTTCATGCCATTTTGAGAATATATGACAGTGATTCTAAGATTCAGATGACAGTCAGCCTAGTCAACCTTAAGGCTGAACCTTATAGCCAAGTTTTTGGGTAACTTCCCTTTTGATTCGAATCAGCGTCCACGATATTTCTCTTTGTGAGTAATTTGACAAGTTTGCAGTGAATTTTTTTATTAAGCGCAAGAGAGCATAGATCAATATTAAAGATTGCGTGTGTTTCAAATAAAAAAAGGTATTCTCAATGTTAGTAAAATGTATTTTGAGTTTAATTCATTGCAGACCTTTTTATAATACACAAAACGTCAAATTAAAAATTCGATTTGATAATTTCAACTGGAACTGGAACAATGTTCAAGCAAGCGGAAAAAAGAACATATTTCACTGAAAACCAAGTTGAATTTACTGATCTTCCAAGTACGCACATGGACAACATGGAAGTTCAGTAAATGTTGTAATTATAGTTAACCAAAAATGACTATTAATGATGGCTACCAGTACCAATTTACAAGTGGTACTGTCCTGCAGATCAGTAGATTTTACCAATTCAGTCGCTATAATCATATGCACTGTTCCTCGATGCTGCAATTACGAATTATTATGTCACTTTGACGGATAATATGAACAAATCTTACTTATGTTGACGGTGTAGACTATAGTTGAGTCGATTATCTAAACTATTATACTATTACAAGAGTTGCGATCTGTACAATAATTCCGAAATGCATTTGCAACTGAGGTGGTAACCTCGATAAGGACTTCTGAATACGCTTCCGTGCCATCGCTCGCTCACGACAAAAGCTCTCGCATTTACCTCATATCAAGGTTCTCCACAATCCACAGGTGCAGCCTGACCCAGAATCGACTGGCCATTTTTGAGATCCAACAGTGTTTTTCAATGGAAAACTAAGAGAACATGTATGATCCCTTGAAGGAAAATATTAGTTGAAAAATTTTAGTTCATAAACCTAACACTCTAAAGCCCTATTCTTTCCGCTGGGTAAGAAGCAAGTCTTTGCGACAAAATTTGTTGAATACCCCAAACAAAGCGTCAAATGGCATGTGGGATGCATACATGACAAATTGGTACCGTTACGAAAATGGAATGGTAGAAATGATAGATTTCCATAAATTAAATTGAGGTGTCTTAGTCTCTGAGTATTAGTACGCTTTCGAAACAAAAAGTTGTGTGTCCCTTCTATCTTCGAGTCAATACGTCGAGTCGTACGCCACATCAGGCAAGTTTAGGAGACTCAGTGGCAACTGCTGCGATTAACAGAACTGCCCTATTTGTTCATACAGCTTGCATTTATAAGTTCGCAGTTCTGATTTTTTTGATGAATATTTCGTGACATCTGTAAAAATTTTGTTTGGCTCGTTCGCTTCTCGAGATTTTGAGCTGATTCGGCTAATATATAAGGATGTTTCAAAATGCGGCTGCTGCAAAAGATCTCATCAAAGTGAAAGTGCAGCAATTCCTTCAAGATCAGAAGACAGCTAGACTCATGGTTCTTTCTGAGGTTGACGTAGGTGAAATGTTGAAAGCGCAGAAACGAAAAGCTAGGGAGGCATCTGGAACCTACAGGTCCGATCGATCTTCATTATTCTCTCCCGATACTGGTGAATTCGTGAACGCAAAAGAAGGCTCGATTCATCAAGCCAATAGGGACGGTACAAGCAGAAGTGTCAGTGATGAGTTTATCCCGAAAATGTCTAAGGCAGGTCGACTTCTTGCTCTCGAAATCGTATTAAGCTGACTCACACTGCTCTTACTAGTCATGGATTTAAAATCTCGGAACCGAGCGACGACAGCTCTTGTATCAAGTGTTTTCAAGGTCGAAGGTGTCGTCTCTGACAGAGACAATACACTTGTCAAAGATCGGAGTAAGTTCTTCGGATGAAATAGAGTTTGTAAGATCAAGTTCAAGTGGTGGCCCATTCCACCTAGGAACGGCTTGACCACTTCTCTCTATTTGAAAAGCCTTCCTTTGAATATATTGGGCCTAGTGGATAAATGAACTTCACAGACTTTCGTAATCATACTCAGGCGGTAGAGTGGACCATTAAACTTGTGTGAGAGGCTTTCTAGAAGGAGTGTGGTACTGTTCAAGAGGATGGGCACACTGGGACCATCCTGAGATCACAGAGTGCAACATTTTGATTTGATATCAAGAGCGATTTCAAACTTTAGCACATCTTCTTGCAGAAGACGTATCACGCTAGTCTATTATTTGTACCGTTTTTGTAATAGTACCCAATCTGTCATATGAGCATACCCACTTGCTACTTGACGCTTCTTTTGTGGTATTCAACACATTTTTAGAGCATTCGGAGAAGAAGCAACATCAATTTATTTGATTTCAAACAGGGAAAATTTTTCCTCATTTTGAGAAAGAAGTTTAACCTTCTTGACAGAACTGAAGATATTATCTGATCAAAAAGCGATTTTGCACGATTATTGCAGATGGACAAACGTAACTTCTCCGAAATATAACATTCCAAAATTGGGAAAATATTTTTTTTATTTACTCTAGCCCACATAGAGCAAGTCTTTTCGCTCAATAAATATCTTCCCCGGTATCACGTCTCCAAAGATAGAGTCGTCACTGGACAGACTGAGCCTTATCTAGGTAAGCGTTTCCTCAGCCACACTTCTCCAGCCAAATATTAAGAGCATGGCAACGATGGGCAAGCCTTCCCTGTGCATCATTTCCTTAGTAACATATTGAGACCAAGACACACTGGCTTTGACGGTGAAGACTTCCTTGGACAAGTCATACCGGGATCTCTTACCCATTGGAATACTAATTCCATTACAATGTAGCACCGACGGGCAAGCCTTTCCAGGGCATAACTTCTCTAATGAAATATTAACAAGACGAGACTCTGGCATCGACAGAGAAGCCTTCTCCGGGCATCACTTCCCCAGTGAATATCTTGTCGAAGCCTCAGTGTCCTAGTCTTGATATTTCACTGGGGGAGTGATGCCTGAGGAAGTCTTGCGTGTCGATGCTATAGTCTCTTAACTCAATATTTCACTGAGTGTGATGCCCGGGGAAGGCTCGTTTGTCGATGCCAGAGTGTCGTGTTGTTAATATGTCGGGAGCCAAACGCGTTCGATTGTCTTTAACCGTACTTACAACTATGTTAGAAGTTATCATTGTTGATCCAACGAGCAACTAGAGAAAGGGTATGTTCGGCCTCGCAGACCCTTGCATACTAGGGTGAAACTATATACTCTCGGAGATCGTTTGGTATCCCACAGGCATTGGTTGAAGCACCACACCCTAGGACCATGCAGCTTCCGGCACGTTCACTTACGCATCCGTTTGGAAGTTTTTCGGGATCAAACCCTTAAGCATTGATCGTGACTGCTTTTGCAGTTTGTACCCTGATTCAACAGTGCCCCTCGGTGCACGGACCCTCTATCCGCTAACTGAGGACGCGCCTGGTAGCCTGGTCAAAAGCTTTTCATCTCAGCTCATATAGAAACTGGACAGGAACAGGTTGTATCCGTACGGAATGTGGGTTTTTTAATAAAAAAAAACCTTCAACTATACACTATGAAAAATTTCTACTGGAAACTTTCAATATGTGTATCGGAAGTTTATTTCCGAAACATAAGGAAATGCTACAATCCATGATGTACTGGAATTTTACGATATTTCATAGAGTTAGCGCTATTGAAGTGCTCGACAGTGACTCCACTAATTACAACACTTACAATACATGTTTTGTAGTTTCTTCATTGCAATAACGTGTTTGCAGTTTTACCTCAGGCTAGTATTGTAGAATTGGTGGAAGTGTTATAAAATTTCAAACTTTTCAACAGTGCAAATAACGAATTGATATCAAAATTCTCATCAAACATTATGGAAGCGTGATGTTATAAAACATTCTTGTTATTTCCTGCTGTATGACTATTCATATAATATAATCCTATCAAGGTACTTATTAAATAGTGTGGAACTCGAATTCATGTTCATCAAAAACAGATAGTAAAGTAGATATATAATATGAATCATATTGATGTATATTACGTACATTATATAAGCACTATGCTTATCATTTATGAGATAACGACTATAGATTTACAATCGAATGAAACTTTGGTCTAATTGTTGAACAAATTCTGTATTGAAAAAATAATTAGTTGTTCCTCTGATTGGACAAAATGAAGATCGCTTGTACTCTGGTCTCCACTTTGATGGTCATCCTTTATTCTATTGGTGAATATGATAATGATCCTATAATTTGAAGTGCATTATCAGATTAAAAACTACAAACACTGCTTTCTCAGAAGAAAGCATTCAAATTTGGCCAGTTTCATGAGCGCGATTGTTAATATTTCTCTTCGAACATAAAATTTACTTACTTTCACCGTTGCATTGTTAACCAAAAAGATGACATTTTTACCGAACAATAATTTTCTGCCAAAAAAAAGCAGAAATTCTCAAATAAATTCGTGAATTCAGAACCAAACGAATTTGATAAATTCTCAACAAACATTGAATTAAATTTTAAAAGAAAAAAGATGAGTTCTCGAAGAAACATGTAATAGTGGATATTTCAACTACAAAATATTTTAATATTAAATCAAAAGCAACTGAGCATAAAGAAAGAAATTCAACCAAGCTGTCAACTTCATAAGCCAAAGAACATTTTTACAGAATAGTTAAGCTTCTAAAACAAAAATATGAATTTTCGGCAAGAAAGCTTATTTCCAACAAAACTGTTACATTTTTAAACAAAGAGATGAGTTCTTAGCTCTGCAAAGTTATGAAGTTTCTACCAAAAAAACGAAATGTTAACAAAAGTGTTTCAATAAAAGGAAAAAGAAGAACTGTTTTCTTTAGAGACGTGTATTTCTGATCTTATTTTATCTTAAGAAACTCAAATAATTTTATTATTGAATGATGAATGATTCTTATTTTATATTTGTCATCAGTACATTTTTATTGTATAGGTACGTAAGTTTTGTAAGCCACCTTGACATTTTTAAAGTATGATGATGCAGTGATAATAATGATTTCAATTATGAAAATAATAAATGTAAAAACATCAGAAGCACAATCTTGAAGACTATAATTTGTGAGCTAGCGGCTACACTATTTACGAAATTATTCATTGAAACATCTAGACACCTGGTTATCAATCGATTTTCATTGTGACGATTTGCGTTGTCACGATATTCGTTGTTACAATTTTCGGTGAATAAAGTAGAGTTGCAGAGATTCAATTTATGAATAATCATTGTTTTTTTTTTCATTTAGAAGCTCGTAAAGTTTTGTAAATACATCCGTTATGATTTTGGAGGCGATGTGGCCTATTTTTATACAGTCATGGTAATTTGATCAAGAAAAGAATACCAATTAAAAGTTGAAAAAAAAAATTTCATAGAAAGTATAACTTATTCATTGAGAAATAAGTTGTAAGTTTTATGGAACCAAAAAATTGTTTAAAAATATTATCGGGTTTAGAATATAACGAAAAATGAAAAAATATTGATAATGCGTGATAGGAAAAAATCTTGAATGACAAAATACACATTCCTTTTAGTTTGAAATTATTGTTTACATTTAATTGATTAATGAAAATAATAAAACTATCGAAAAAGAAAAAAATTGAACTATAATAATTCCCAAATATGAAAAATAAAAAAAACTGTTATATTATAAAACACCAAGTAATAAATAATAAATATTACATTAATTTAATAAAGATATTCCCATTTATTCTATTATTCTATATTTTATTATTTATTTACTCCATTAACAAAAATATTCAAACGGAAATCGTTTGATCCATATTCGCTTGATGCAAGGTAATTCAGTTTCGACGAAAACACGTTTCCGTTTGTAAACACCACATTTTTGAAAACAACATATTTTTAGAACACAAAAGTCACATTATTCCTCATGGCCTACTTTTATTTTTTCATTATTTCTTATCACTTCAAAGTATTTGATAACTGAACTCATTATAATAATGAATAAAATAATAATTAATATTAAAATAATATTATAAAGAATAAAAAACAATCCATCTCCAAGCAAAAATGCCTTCGACATATTGGGCCTGAACCACCTTAATCCTGAGACATTCATTTTTTATAATAATATTTATTATAATTTTTTGCATAGTTTCGAATTTTTCGGAAATTTGCAAAAAAAATTTTTCTTTTCAACCAAAAAGAAAAATTTTCAAAGGAAAATGACCGAATTTAATTTTTAGTTGGAAACAAATTTTCAACTAAAATGATTAATCTTCAATTAAGAAAATTAATTTTTACCAAATAGTAGCATTTTCAGCAAACTGTAGAATCTTCAAAAACAACAAATTAATAATTTTTTACTAACAAAAATATATTCAGCAAAGTAGATGCATTTTTTTAGCAAACAGTTTAATTTTCAACTAAAAATGAATTTTCATCTACATTGGGGAATCTTCATTCGAATTTAGAACTTTTTGAATTCATCTTTTTGGACGAAAATCAATTTCTGTAATTGAAATTTTCACTACCTTGATGCAATTTTTCAATTAATCCCTTTGCTTGAAATATTATTTTTTTTCTTGAAAATTCAATAAAACTCAAATAATTATTTTTTGTGGCGAAAGCCAGAACCAGACCCCTATTTATGATTTTTCTGATATATTTTTATACCGTGTATAACAAAGTCCCGGAAGGGCTGAACATTTCCTCCGGTGAGATAGTTTTCAGAGTTCAAGGTCACTCTTGAAGTGAATCTCAACGTGGAATTCAATGGTGACCTCTATTTTGATATTGACAATGACCTACAAGGTTTTTTCAAGGTCAACCTTTTTAATAAATGGAAACCCTCTTTTTCACATTGGCAATCGATAGAGCGGGAAATTTTACGTTCAAATATGTACCTAGTCATACATAAGTACATTCTAACCTTTAGAAGGGGTTTTCTATGTGAAAAAAGACCTTGAAATGACTTTGAAGGTCATCGTCAAGGTCATGCTTAAGGTGAACCGAATATGCCTTGTTAAAGTTGGTAACTGTGCTCGTTACGAAAAAAATTTGAAAAGCTTTTGTTTCCAGTGGTATGCAGACCTTGTTTGAGTTTAAATGACCTTAGAGTGACCTCCAAGGTTACAATATACTTATAAACTGGGTTCATATTTGAACGTAAATTTCCCGCTTTATCGATTGCCGATGTGAAAAGGGGGGTTTCAATTTTTTTTAAATTTGACCTTGAAAAACCTTTGAAGGTCATCGTAAAGATCAAAATAAAGTTTACAATTGAATTCCTCGTTGAAAGTTACTTCACGAAAGACCTTAATCTCCTCGAAAAACATCTTATGTGAGGAAATATCCAGCCGTTCAGGATTTTCGTGACACCCTTATACCAAATCACCATGATGGAATCTCTTTACAGTCACTTTGGTGGCACTTTCTATTGGTGAGTTTACCTGCTGGAATAAATTATTTGGAAGAATTTTTAGGATGTTGTGTACAATGAATTTAGGAATATTTTATTTGTATTGATGCATCAAGAATTTATGTCACGAAGCGAAGAAAAAATTAGCATCACAATTTAAAAAGAGATTGCTTTAATATAAAAAGGGATAGTTCACTTATTCACGGTTATAAAAATACGATTTGCTCTTTAACTTTTTCCACAAGATTGCTTACTCGTGGAATCCTGATTTGAATTCACGATGAGTATTGAAAAATTAAAACCTGTTGCAGTTGAAAAATTTTCATTTCTATTACAACTTATAATTTTGAAAAAAAATGATCATTTTAAGTTAGAAGGAGGATTCTTTGAGAAGAATTATGATTCTGATACAGAAAATGGATTTTTCCGAAACGATTATAATTTTTCTTCGAGAACAGGGAAATTTTTGAGAAAAAATACAATGATCAAGGGTGACGCTAAAGAACTAGATAACCAACAAAATCAAAAATTTTCTAGAAGAGGAAAAAACATTCTGTCAAAGTATAATCATAATTTAAAGATAAAGCAAAAATCCACTTCCAGGCTGGCATGACGTCTTGCTGAAATGAGGACAGAAAATTTCAGTCAGAAAAACAGGGAAAAAACCCCCTAATATTCTCGAATTTGTAGGGGTTTTCGTGGATTCATTCAGAGAAAAAGTTGTCTTGAAACAAAAGCATCTTCCAGTTGTCTGTTTTGTTTTTAACCACTTGAATAACTTTCATAGATACACCGGATTATTTGAATGCAAGATTAGGTGGATTTTGTCGCAAGAGGATAATGTTTGCTTCAATATGATTCTCCTTGACTGAAATGAAATTCCATTTAATCTCAAATTTCGAAAGAAACCTCGATTTGGATCAAGAAGTATTCTTCTGACATAAGAGGAAATTTCCCTAAGTGTTTTGAAGAATCGTAAAGGATTTTCAGGGGATTTTGAAGTTTCAGTGCTATCTTAAGGATTTTCAAAGTATTTCAAAGTATAGAAAAATATATCTCAGAGTGTAAAAAGTAGATTCCAGCAAAGCAGATCTTTGTTGATCCAATGATATCTCTGTCGAAGTAAATTTTATATTATTTACCTTTCCTAGTGGGTGAATTATCATATTTTACATCGATCAAAAATAAGATAGTGAATCTTACCACGTGAAGTTAATTTTTGTTTGCTAGTAAAAATAACTCTGAATTCAATGTCAAGATTAAATTTCGTTTTCTCTGTGCAATCCAATGCAAAGAATTAATGGTTCTTTGAACTTATAAATTTCTCTTGTTCTTTCACAGAATTGAGTTCACAAATGTCTCCGAACCGCAATGATGCTTCAGTACCTCTTCTAAAACGGATGCCAAGCAGAATTTTTCCAGGTGGTCAGTATTCTTACAAAAATCATAAGTAGATAAATTTCGTTCTCCAGATTCAGATATGAGCACAATCAAAATAAGACACACATTTGAATGAGAATGTTAATTTTTTCAGGCTTGATTTTTTTTCTTTTTTCCATTGAGGTTTTGATAATTTATAATTATTACTTCGTAGAATAATAAATGTTAGATTGTGCAGAGATAAAAAATTTTCAATTTTCAGTAAAAACAGTTTATTTCAACCAAAAAAGCGAATTTGTCACGATAAAGTAGCATTTTTTACCTGAAAAGCTGGAAATTTTGCTTATAAAATAAATTTAATTTTCCACTGTACATTGAAGGAAATGGATTATACCGTTTGCGATCATGGATTTTCAAATTCTGGACAGCAATCTTTATTGAGTCCCACATTCTGGATGTTGCTATTATAAAGCCTGAATTACACTAGATTACAAAATGGAACATTTTTTCTGCCCACCATATCCTAATATGATTTTCTAATTTATTTTGGCCCACTAAACACGAAAATCACACACAAATTTTTTTCATGGACTGAACTGAATCCTCTACAACTTTCTATTCAGAATTTTTCAGATGGACCCAGTAGGTCAGATGCTAACAATTTTAATAAGTTGGCGAAGTTGTATTTTTTGGCAAAAATCGAGGTCGAAAATTCACATATAGTCCTAGGAAGAATAGAAATCGTAAATATTAGCCAATTCATCAAAATCGCTAGGATCTGAACAGCTCTGAAAATTGAAGAACAAATTTTTGAACATTCATATCTCGAAAACGCTTCCACGAAACAATTTTTGGGCATGATTTTTGTGTTTAGTGGGCCAAAATACATGGGGAAATCATAGTGATATATGGTGGGCAAAATGGCTGTAAACTAGTGTTATGAAACACAACCTCTGAATTTCATGCCTTAATATCTATAGATTTGTGTCCGAAATTCTGAAGTCGTAGATCATAAATTCCACAATCAATTTTTCTCACTGAACTTCATGATTCTAGACTGTACAATGTGCGTCAGACTACACAACATTTGAGGTCTTTATTCTATTTTGTTGACTGTTTGAAAAATATTGCATACCCAGGGAACAAAAATCCATGCACTTGCATTCAAATGGTTTGATGACTTCTGAATTGCGTATCTGTCTCTAGAATTCCAGATTGCCAAAAATTGGTTAGGTTGACTTTTAAATGAGAACATGCGTTTTTTATTTCTCAACATATAGAAACTATTTGATGCTAGACAATCTCATTTAAATATACTCACGCAGCATTTTAACAAACGAGGAATGGCAGACTTAAAGCACCGCACACAGGTGACAAATTAAAAATGTGACCAACTGATTGGATTTTCATTCTTTCTATCGGCAAATGACAGATACGCAATTCAAACTAACACGCTTTTTTCTGCTTCTTTTCTACTGAGTACGTCTACTAAGTGCCTATTCCCATATATTTTAGATATTAAAAATCATTAATTTCTTTTCACAGGATCATCTTCTAAGTCCTGGTTCCGTTCACTCTTTGCTGGAAAATCTGTTATCTTGAAACGCGGTGATACAGTATATCATCTTAAAAAAATACCTGACGCCAAATTCGAATCCACAAACGCTGGACCTGTGCCTTCTGAATTGTTTCAAACATTGTTCCAATTTTCTGGAGAATATGTTTTGAAGTTCGAAGTACCAAATGCATCGCGTCGACAGTTTGTGGATGCACTACGAGGAACGCCCATTCCTGTAGCAGTGAACTGTCGTGGTGACATTGTTGGAATTCATTCTCATACTGCCAACACCATTAGAAGAATATTTGATGAAACTACTAAGATCCAGATGACAGTGAACATAGTCAACCTTGAGGTTAAACCTTACAGCGAAGTTTTTGGGTAACTTTTCTCTTGATTCAAATCGGCGTCCACTCGATCTCTCCTTGTCAATCATTTCACGAGTTTTGCAGTTGATTCTGTGATTGAGCACAATGACAAATAAATCAACATTCAGGATCGAGTGTATTTCAAATAAAAAATGGTATTCCTAATATGAAGAAAATGGATTTTGAGTTCGATTGATCCTAAACCTTATTATTATATAAAAAATGTCGTGCGAGAAACCTTATTCTATAATTTGAGCGGAAACTGAAACAATGATCATAGATACAGAATTAAGTATATGTACCTAGTTTACAATATTGGACTAAATGTACTAGCACAGCGTCAAAGCATCATCGGTAACGAACAGAGTGCGCTAATTAGGTTGATTTATTGATTGTTTGTTTGTTGGTTGATCTTTGTGAATAAAATGGAAAAGATCAAGAAAATAGTGCGGAGCTTCATTACTGAATAGGCTTCAAAGCAAATTACCCATACAAAATTGTCTCCTTTTGGCGACGTTAAGAAATCCTGCTCTTTCTCTATACTGAGTAATATGTTCACTTCTCGGGATGTTGTAGATGAACCGAATGCAAGCATCAAGCATACGCTCAAGCGAAGAAGAAAAACGTGTAAAGCTTGAAAGAATGTGTAAAAATATTTTATATCTATCAACACACTCTTCTAAAATAGAATAGCTTTGTAAGCTTAGAATAGATAGATATCACACCCTCCCTTTTCATGATAAGGGCGGTAGGCTCAACTCATTCATGGCGGGACCAACCCGGCAGGGCCTCGAACCCAAAGTCATTCTTCATCTGACTGCTACGGCGTCAACTTGTGTTTCATTCAAATGAACTAACTGACCAGATTTACGAATCTGCGTCAGGAAAAATTTAATTGAAATGTCTTTTCATTCAGACCGTCACATAAATTGGCAATCCATGCCAGGATACGTTTGATTGATACGTGATTCTCTTAAAGTATCAATAAGAACTTTTCTACGCGATTGAAATCAGGAAAACACGTACTGGGCTGAGCTTAGTAGGCTCACAGTGATTCCTTGTTTTGAAAAATTCGACAAAAAGCTGATACGTAACCAAACCCAGTTGACACCGTTGGAATTGTAGGATTTACGGACTCTGAAACCCACGATTGACCAGAACGAGGAGATCCGCTGAAGCAGCCACGAACGATCTTTACTCAGAATCTCAAGAGGGTAAAAAGAAGAGAAAAAATTTTAAAAAAAAGGAGTCTCCTGTCACGACTCTCTAAGACCTCGTAAAGATAGTCGACTACGCGAGACCAGACCTTACGTTGAAGAACGTTCTTAGATTCATTCACAATATTTGGCAAAAGTTCTAGCACTTTTTTCAAATAGTGAATTTAAATAGGAAAATAGTCACTGGCTAGAGAGTTGACTTCACCACGGACTATACACGTATGCGAGTATTTTATTGCACCGAACGATATAATGATTAGATAACGCATTGCGACGCAGCACCCGACATCCGCTAATATAGGTAGGAAACTCAAAGAATTAGGTACACTATGAAACACATACAAGCACTATTCAGAAAGAAACCAACGCGAACGGAATTTAAAGAACGGATCTCTGAAGACGGAAGATACCGCCCTTGCAGTTACAATTGCAGATATAATCGGCATGCTACGAAAATTATCAGATCTAATATCCAGCATGGAACTCGCAATCAATACTCATAAGGGAGAAATTCGCTCCATAGCCAAAAATTTTCATCTGGGTACCTTGGACAAAAGCGAGAGGGAGAAAGATGCAGAACAGTTCTTAGATGAAGGAAAAATTGACCCCAGGCTTGTACAACGGTTGCCAAACAAAAGAGTTACAAGTCCAAATAAAACCATCCTTACAAGAGTTAGGTGATCCTTTCCAAGCTCTTATAACTAACTTTGAAACTACTGAATCACTGAAAACTCATCACACCAAACCAAGCGAACAGTTCTTGAAAAATACATAATGAATTTAGGAGAAGAATTTTCAGACCAAGTTTTAAGTGAAAATCCCAGTGATATTAGAGAAGAACAGCAAATGGCAAAACAATTTTAAATCTGGTTAGCTGGAAAAAGTATAATTGGCCAAACGAGAAACACAATCAAATTCCTAGTACCTTTCCGCACAAGCCTCCATAACAATTCTTTTGAAGACCTCAACTCCCAATTCAATAATCAAGCAGGTTATAATAATAATAATCAAGTAGGTTGTATAAACTTGTTTTTCACAAGGTTTTACAAGGAAGTTGATGACCTATTGCTTTTGAGATGGGTGGTGGTGGGAGGAGGCATGCCGGTATCTGTTTGTATGCGTGGCTTTTCTGTAAACTTCATATGCTAATGTGTTATCAGATCTTTTATAAACTAGTACGTCGAAGGAGGGCAAATTTCCGTTTTGTTCAATTGCCATGGTGAACTTGAAATCACGATGTAACTGATTGATGAATTCGAAGAACTTGTGTAGTTCATCTAGTCCACGTCTCCAGATGACAAAAGTGTCGTCAACATGACAGCGCCGAAATTCCGGTTCAAGCTTGGATTTTTTGAAGATTTGAGTTTCTAGATCCACAACAGATGAAGATAACTTACAGAAGGAACTACAAAATGTTAAACAAATCCTAATACAAAACGATTACACAAACAAACAAATTGATAAAGCAATGAGAGAATACACAAAAAAGAACAAGTCAGCTCAATCTACTGAAGGAAGAGAGAGAAAAATGACTACCATCCTACCCTACATTCAAGGTATCACAGAACAAATGGGAAGAATTCACAACAAGCACAACATCCAAACTATATTTAAGCCACCTGCGAAAATAGGACAACTTCTAAACAACCCTAAAGATAAAACGGCACCTCTCAGTAATCAGGAAGTATATAAAATCCCTTGTTCTTGTGGCAAAGTCTATACTGGAGAAACCAGGAGAGTGGTGAGCCAACGTGTAAAGGAACATGAGAGTAAAGGCAGGGTCAAACATTTCAAGCAATCAGCACTAGCAGAGCATCATATCAAAATAGGAAATAGCATCTTATTTAACAAAACAACCATCATCGCAAAAACTTACAATATTTTTCCAAGACATCATAGAGAAGCAATCGAAATCTTAAAGCACCCAAATAACATCAACAGGGACAATGGATACAATACGAATTCGATTTGGCTTTTTGTTCTCCCGGGTTTTTAAGAAAAGACTTGATTGGCCAATCAAGTTCGACCAGACCCCACCATGGAGTGCTCTGGCCAATCACAAGCATCGTAGAGAATACATATATAAGAACAATATAACCTGAAACTTCAGTTTCAGGTCAGCCCTGAAGAAGTGAACTGCAATGTTCACGAAACGTCGGCAAAATTCATAGTTTCGAACACGATTGAAACTTGAAAAAGCTTTGAAAT
This sequence comes from Andricus quercusramuli, assembly GCA_932178445.1. NCBI lineage: Eukaryota > Metazoa > Arthropoda > Insecta > Hymenoptera > Cynipidae > Andricus > Andricus quercusramuli. The sequence goes on from CAKNXH010000187.1 coordinate 188,019, forward strand.
TTGAAATTTGAATTTGTGAATTAAAAATGTATTAAAATAAAAATATGCAGAGTTGAAGTTGAAATAATAACATCTTCTACTAAAATTATGAATCTCCAACCAAAAAGTTACATTTTTAACATAGTGGTTGAATTTTTAGCAAGAAAGATGAATTTTGTACCAAATAAGAAAAAATTTTCATTAAAAAAGTTAATGAATGTTTAACCAGGATGAATAATTTTCAAACAAAAAAGTCGATTTTTCTTTAAAAAGCGATTCATTTTCAAGTAAAAATTTAATTGTTTCATTCTCCGTTGAAAAGAGTTATTTCCAACCGAAAAAAAATTCATAACAACTTAGTTGAATTTTCAACAAAATAGATGAATTTTGAACGAAAATGATGATACTATAACCACCAAGAAAATTTTCAGCAGCGAAGCTGTATTCTCAATGAAAACGATGAATTCAAAAAAAGAATTTTAAAACAAATCGTTGAATTTTTAAACAATTTAATGAATTTCTAACTTATGAATTTGAAAATTCGCCACAATATCAAATTCTGGAAATAGAATTGTAAACCGAGGAGAATTTTCGAAGCATAAAATTTCACGCAAAGCCCAATGTCGTCTAGCTACATAGGAGATTTTTCATGACACAGCCGATTTCTAATTCTTGTAATGTTCGAAATTTTTGGAAATTATTGACAATTTTGTAAATTTTCAGTACTTTTTGAAATTTCTAATCATTTTAGAAGTTTTGGGAATTATTGTTAATTTTAGAAATTTCGGTGAATTCGGAAACTTTTGTTCAAAATTCATCTCTTCAGTTGAAAAAATATAACTTTTTTCTGGAAAACTGGTTGAAAATTAATTTTTCTGACTGAGATTCACCTATTTTATTAAACATTCGTATTTTTTTATGCATTTCAAAAAATTTCAAGAGTCACAATTTTTTAGTGGATCCCTATGGAAACTTTGAATACATTTTTTTTCGAAATTTCTATTTGAAGTGAATATTTTGAAAGATTTTGAAAAATTTTGAATCTACATATGGAAGTTTTGAAAATATTTTTGAAATAATGTAAATTTGAAAAGATTTCGGAAAATGGAAATGAAAAATGTAGATTGATGATTACTTTGAAAAAAAATGCAGGAGCTTTTTAAGAATTTTAAGGGATTCAAGAGAATTGCATTCTTTTCAAATTCCTAGAAAAATATAAAATGATTTTCTCTCAAATTAATTTCGTGAGGATATTTGAAAACATGTCAAAAAATTATTTAAATTCTTAAGAAAATATCTGAGGCCATTTTTTCTGGTTGGAAGTATTTTAAGCCAATTTTAGGGAGAATTTTAATCGTTTTAAGAAATGCTTTGAATATTTGAAAAAAATTCAAAAATAATTTAAATTCTGGAAAGAATGCCAAAATTGTCAAAAATGAATCGCGAAGATTTTGAGACAATTTTGGGAATAATCCGATTCAGTTTGAAGCATTACAAGTTCTAAGCTGAACCAAATGTTTCCGAAAATTTTGCAAAATTCTGTAAAATAGTAGAAATTCATTCCTAATTTTCTAGGTACATTTTCGAAATATTTGAAATCTTTAAAAATCTTCTCGAGTTTTCTCAAGAAACCTAGGAAACTTATATTTTCATGATCTTAACAGAAAACAAACTCAACATTAAATAAACTCGAACATCTCAAAATAATTTTCTAAATCTTATCCTTATGTTATATTTTTGTATAAATTAACGTCCTGACCAAATTAAATTTTTTGTTAAGATTAAGGTGAGGTTGAAGAGATCAAATTTATAAATGATTTTTGTTTTTTTCATTTATAAGATTGTAAAGTTTTGGTAATACGTCATGATTTTGAAGCCAATGTGGCCTAATTTAAAAAAGACTTAATTGGCCAATCAAGTTCAAGCAGTCCCCACCACGGGGCACTCTGGCCAATCACAGGCATCGTAGAGAATACATATATAAGAACAACATAACCTGAAACCTCAGTTTCAGGTCAGCCCTGAAGATGTGAACTGCAATGTTCACGAAACGTCGGCAACATTCATAGTTTCGCACACGATTGAAACCCGAAAAATCTTTAAATTTTAAATTCTAAATTTAAATTTATTATAATGAATCATCGTGAAAGTATCAAATCTATTATTAAAGAACTCTACGGGGAGAGTTTCCTTACTAAAACTAACACTTTTAGTAAGCTCAGGTCTTCTCAAGCTAAACTACTAACATCTTTAGCTTTCTTAAAACGGTGTAGGGACAATAACATCGTCCCAAAATTCTTACAGTTGAAAAACCATTTGGGAACATCTAAATCCAAATCAATTCTACATAAAACAAGTTTGCTTCTCTTAAAAGAAAGGATACAACATACCAAATTTGACTTGCATACTACCTCCAATAAACTATTAAAACTTCATCTTTTTCTATCAAACACTCTCAGATTTGACATTTGGTCCACATTGGACCGCATATCATTTGACCAATCCCAACGGATTAAAGATTTTTGCACTGAGAAACAAAAAATAAAATTTGACAAATTACTTCCAGTAAAGCACGCACCATTAACTAATACAGTAAAAAACATCTCTAACCATCATCTCAGCAATGAAATGATTTCAGCCTTATCTAAAGGACATAATTTTGCAGTCGCTCCCTCCAAAATCCCAAAAGAAGAAATCATCAGCAATTTGGAATCCACAATATACACCCTTCCACCCGAAAAAGCAAATGACATACGACGTAGGACAGCCAACATTTTACGCGAAGCCCAACTCCCTTCCTCAAACTTAACAAAACAAGAAAAAACAGCTATTAAAGAACTCAATCAGAATAAAGACATCATAATATTACCCGCAGACAAAGGCAACACAACAGTAATAATGAATAAAGAAGACTATAACAACAAAATCATGGACCTTCTTACTGACGATACATATAAAAAGCTTAAAAAAGACCCCACAAAAACAATAACCAGAAAAACAAAAAGCCTCCTAAAAGACTCGAATCTTGACGACGATACAATATCTAAATTAAACCCTACTAATCCTATCTCTCCAAAACTTTACGGACTCCCAAAAATTCACAAAAACAACATCCCACTCAGGCCGATCGTCAGCGCAATAAACTCTCCAACTTACAACCTAGCACGCTTTCTCGCCAAAAAACTTAAGCCTTTCACAGGAAACTCTATCACACACATCCAAAACTCTTTTGACTTCATCAGAAAAATACAACAGATTCACATTCAATCCCAAGACATCCTAGTAAGTTTCGACGTAGTATCTCTCTTTACAAAAGTACCAATCTCTGATACAATCGATATTATTAAATCCTTTGCAAACTTCCCCTCCAATCTCACACCTTTAATAGAACACTGTCTCACTAATACCTATTTCTCTTTCAATAACCAATTCTACGAACAAACCTCAGGAGCAGCAATGGGATCTCCAATCTCACCTGTAATAGCTAACATTTTTATGGAAAATTTAGAAACTAAAATCTTTAACAAATCCAAGCTTAAACCGGAATTCTGGTGCCGTTACGTTGACGACACTTTTGTCATCTGGAGACACGGACTAGACGAACTAAACAAATTTTTCGATTTCATCAATCAAATACACCCTAATATCAAGTTCACTATCGAAATTGAACAAAACGGAAAATTACCTTTCTTGGACGTACTAGTTTATAAAAGATCTGATAACACATTAGGACATGAAGTTTACAGAAAACCCACGCATACAAACAGATACCTGCATGCCTCCTCCCACCACCACCCATCTCAAAAGCAATCGGTCATCAATTCCCTTGTATACAGAGCTGTCTCCATAACAGATAAAGATAACTTACAAAAGGAATTACAAAATGTTAAACAAATCCTAATACAAAACGATTACACAAACAAACAAATTAATAAAGCAATAAGAAAATACACTCAAGAAAACAAGTCAACACAACCTAATGAAGAAAGAGAGAGGAAAACAACCACCACCCTACCTTACATTCAAGGTATCACGGAACAAATAGGAAGAATTCTCAACAAACACAACATCCAAACTATATTTAAACCACCTGCAAAAATAGGACAACTTTTAAACAACCCTAAAGATAAAAAGGAACCTTTCAGTGATCCGGGAGTATATCAAATCCCTTGTTCGTGTGGTAAAGTCTATATTGGAGAAACCGGGAGGGCGGTAAGTCAACGTGTAAAAGAACATGAGAGTAAAGTTAGGCTAAAACATTTCACACAATCAGCAGTAGCTGAGCATCATATCGAAACAGGACATAGTATCTTATTTGACAAAACAACCGTCATCGCTAAAACGTCTAATAAATTCCCAAGAAAACATAGAGAAGCAATCGAAATCTTGAAACACCCTAATAACATCAATAGAGACAATGGATATAATACCAATCCGATTTGGCTTTCCGTCCTCCCGGGTTTTTTTTAAAAAAGACTTAATTGGCCAATCAAGTTCAAGCAGTCCCCACCACGGGGCACTCTGGCCAATCACAGGCATCGTAGAGAATACATATATAAGAACAACATAACCTGAAACCTCAGTTTCAGGTCAGCCCTGAAGATGTGAACTGCAATGTTCACGAAACGTCGGCAACATTCATAGTTTCGCACACGATTGAAACCCGAAAAATCTTTAAATTTTAAATTCTAAATTTAAATTTATTATAATGAATCATCGTGAAAGTATCAAATCTATTATTCATAAAGTCCTGTCTTGATTAAAAAAAGAATATCAATTGAAGGCTGAGAAATTTTTTTTTCTCATAGAAACTCTAACTTATTTATTGAGAAATAAGTTTTAAAGTTAATGGTGCACAAAAAATGGGTTAAAAATATTATCGGGCTTAGAGTAAAATAAAAAATTGAAAATATAAAAAGTAAAATAGAAATATTTGTAACGAGTGATAGGACAAAATCTTGAATTCTAAGAGACACATTCTTCTTAGTTAAAAGATTCCTATAGTACTTTAAAATGTGTTTTTTTAAATTGAAGAAAATTTATTTCAATTAAAAGTATTTGATTCGAAAAAATTCATTTTTGTTGCAATGAAAATTTTTGAATGTTGAATGAATTTTTTTTAGAATGGTTGTTTAAATTTGAAATAACAACAATTTAAAAAATATTTCTCAATGCAGAATAAGAATTCAAAAACAAGATTTTTATCATTAGAGTAATAGTTGAAGAAAAAAAAACTGCTATGCGCATTTAAAAAAAGCTTGAATTGAGAAATTTAAAAAAGACTATTGTTACCTTAAATTCGGAAGATGATTTAGAAAAATATAATAAACATTTAAAAAATTGCTTTGATCAAAATATTTAATTACTGTACAAAATAATAAATATTTCATTTATCTAATGAAAATATCTTTTATTCAATGTATTATTTTATATTTGATTATTCATCTATTCCACCAACAAAAATATGCAAACGAAAACTTTTTGTTCCATATTCTCTTGCTGCAAGGTAATTCAGTTTTGACGATAACACATTTTTGTTTATTAGCATCACATTTTCGAAAACAACATATTTTTAGAAATCGAAGGTGACATTATTTCGTGTGTTCTACTTTCATCTTTTTCTTATAAAAGATTATTTTTCAAACAAAAATGTAATAGTTCAATCTTCAGTTAAAAGCGAATTTTCAACTAAAATGGTCAATCTTCAATAATTAGGAAAATTATTATTCAACAGTCGAATTTTCAACCAAAGAATTAATAATTTTCTACTGGAAAAAAATTTTGGTTAGCAAAGCATACTTATTTTTTGCTACACAGTGTAGTTTTGAACTAATAATAGATTTTCAACTAAATTCAAGAATCTTCAGTTGAATTTTCAACTTTTTAATTTCATCTTTTCGGACAAAAATTAATTTCTTTAATTGAAATTTTTACTACTTTGATGCAATCTTTCAACAATCCATTCACTTTAAATATTACCTTTTTTGGAAACACAACTCACATCATTATTTTAATTTTTGTTGCTAAGAACAGAACCGTTGGTTAAAAAATTTTAACCTTCGATATTTAAAAAAACATTTCAAAATCATCATATCAAAAAATGATCAATTACAAATTCGAAGCTTTTTTTGGATGAACAAATTTTGTTTCATCTTTCAGAGTATCTTGCATTTTCTTTTTTTTTTTTTTTTGCATTTAACAATGCTATAATTCTTATAATTTTTTTTTCGTTCGAAAAAAGTCATGAGGATAAATTTTACAATTTTTCAAGTAGCATGAATAATCTAACATGGAATTTAGAAATCTTTTTTTTTTACATAGATGGAAAGTTTGCCAAAGCCCAATCCAATCCAGAAGTATATCAAAAGTTATCCGGTATACAGATGAAAACGACTGAATTCTTCAAAAATCGCCTCCGATATTCTCAAGCATTCCAGGGAAATTATATTTTCGTGAAATAAAGAATAATCTGATAATGCGGATTTCCTCGATCTCTTTCATACGCTCAATCAAATCTGAAAACGCCTGAATACAAATTTGTAAAATTGAAATAGACATTTTTTATCTAAACGCTTGATAATCAGTAGGTCAACTATTATTCATACATCCTTTTACTTCTTTTTGGTTTCTTTTTTCTGTGACATATCTTCAAATATCCTCCTCAAATCACTTTTCCAAATAGAAAATAATTTTTCGAGGAATATCAAGAAAAAGAAATGTATCATCCTCAAACCTTCAAATCTCTCAAAATCCTTAAAAACCTTCTACATTTTGTTAAAAAATTCTTCCAATTTTCAATTGCTAAAGAAGAAGATTGAAGAAGAAAAAATATTATTATTCCAAATCAAAGAAATTTGCCTCTTTTTTGAAGGTACTTTAACTTTGGATGGGAAACATAAATTTAAAGAATCATCCAAATTCAAGCCTCACTAAAGGATTTAGTTTTGGCAAAAATACAAATTAAAAATTCCTGCCATTTGAAGCTTTAATTGAAAAATTTTCATTAAGAGTCAAGTTCAAACCTAGCCCAAGAACTTAAACAAAAAAAAAATTTCCTCAGACTCGTGTTTTTTTCATTGAAGATAAATGGAACATCAAATACAGACGAGGCTATCAGTGTTCAAGCTTCCTATGTTTTGACGGCCAATGTCGGAAAAATTTTCAGGATATAAATGGCCCGATATGAGCATCTCAACATCAGTACGAAAAAATTAAAATTGTTAATTGTGCTAAAACCTTCTGATTTGTCTGGTATATTTTTATATAACGGACCACCATGAAGAAGCTCTTTATCGTCACTTTGGTGGCACTTTCTATTGGTGAGTACACCTATTGAAATAAATTAATTTTAGACATTTTTCGCGATTTCGTGTTCTATAAATTTTGCAATACTTTATTCGCGTTGATACGTTAGAAAAATGATACTTTCCACGAAACATAGTAGAAATTGTAGGTCTAGTGGAACTCAAATAGTGGAAAAAAAGTTTTTTTTTGTGTGGGTATTGTTAATTTTATCACGGTGAAATATCACGACGCTACGATAGAAAATATTCAAAGTTTCCCTTTTTTTCAGGGTTGAAAACAATTTTATGAAACTTTTGAAATTCAATATTTTTTTTCTGTTTACAATTTAGCTAATTTAGGTTTATTCGCAATGGAATAATGTAATTTCCAACGAAAAATTTAATTTGTGACCAAATTGTTGAGTTCGCAACCTTGAAAGATGAATTTTCAACTAAATAATCGAACTTTAAACAGAAAAGATTAAACTTTAGCTAAAAACAGTTGCATTTCCAACGAAATAATTGAATTTTTTTGTTTAATTTTGGTTATAGTTTAATTCTTAATAAAAACGGGGAATTTCAAATCCAAAAGGACGAATTTTCTCTCGAAACAGGCGGATGTTCAACAAAACAGTTGAATTTACAACCAAAACTTTAACCGACAATAATTGAATTTTCAACGCGAAAATTAGAATATTCGACAAAAATACAAACTATTAACGAAAAATTAAATAGTTAGTATTTCAAGAACAAAAAAAAAACGAAGATGAATTCTCAACCAAAACGACGCATTTTCCACAAAGGAAATTAATTTTCTACCAAAAAAGAGAAATTTTCAACAAAATACACCAATTTTTATACGAATAATTTAATTTTCAACTAAAAATGATTAATTTTCAGTAGAATAAATTTGAACTATTTAGTTGAGAAGATGAATTTTATACTTTAATGATGAATGGCTTCCGTTTTCGGTACCGATCGTGAGAGAACTCTTTTGTGTCAAGTGTTGCGTTTTTTGGCTTTGGTGAAGGGAATCAGCGTGTGTGGGTGCAGAAAGGGCAGTGAGTGCGGAGAGCAGGTATAAAGGAAGAAAGGTGAGTGAAAGCAAGTGTGTAAAGGGTGGAAATAAGTTGTGAGAAAGGAAAGTTGAAACGTGCAAATTTTGTTTTGAGGTTAGGTGTAGAAAATAGTTGTCGGGCAAGGGGGGCAAGAGGTAGGCAGGTGAAGAGAGGGTAGCGTCGTGGAACAGTGGGTAAGGTTGGATACTGGGATGCCGACGGTAAGAAGTCCGCAAACGGGCGCCAGAGGGCAGGGAGAGGAAGAAGCAAGAGCGGACGAGGTTTTGAGCGCGGTTAGTGGGGAGAAGGGAGAATTTGACAGTAGCGATGACGAGACGTTCGAGACACCGACCAGGGTCGGCTCAGCTGAGGGAAGGGGTGCAGGCACGAGCCAGAAACGCGGGAGACCTTCAAACTTACAGCGCCTCAACAGACTAGGTAGCGCGGGCTCGAATAGGAGTCTGGATGAATGGCACAAAAAGGGGAACGTGACTAGCAATGAAGGGGAAGATAGAGGGAAGAGAGAGGAAGGGGAAGATGATCCTGAAAGGGACAAGGATAACAAGAAAGTGAAGATTAAACGAAAAACACCAGACAGAGATAGGGGGGATGGGGGGTTGTTTGAGAAGCTAGCAGCCCTCATAAAAGGGTTTAGAGAGGAATCAAGGAAGAGTCTGGAAGTAATGAATAGGCAGGGGAAAGAAGTTAGGGGGGAAGTGAGAAAAGTAAGAGAGAAGTGGGGAGAGTGGGATAAACTCTGGAAAGAGGAGAAAGACAAGGTATGGGGTAAACTAGAGGCCATAGAGAATAGACAGAGAGAGATTTTCGAACAGACAAATAGGGAGATAAAACAACTGGAAGAACGGGTAAGCAAATTAGAAGTTAGGAATGAGCATATGGGGAAGGGCACAGAAAGTGCGGGAGAAGTAGAAGGGAGTGATAACGTGCAAAATGAGAATGAAAGATTGAAGAAGAGACTGAGTGAGATTGAAAGAAGGTTGGAAGGGGAAGAAAGGGCGGAAAGTAAAAATAACATAGTAGTCAAGGGATTGAAAATAGAGAGTGAAACAGGGGAAATTGAAATCAAAAATCTGCTGAGAGATATTGGAATTCGGGTGAGGGTAGAAGGAGTTAAGAGATTAGGAATGACGAAGGAAGGAAAAGAAGGAATGTTTGTAGTAAAAGTAGGGAGTGAGAAGGAGAGAAAGAAAATTATGGAGAACAAAAAATTATTGAAAGGAAGAAGGGATAGAATTGGAGAGGATTTGACTTGGAGGGGGAGGAAAAGGAGATGGCAAATGAAACCGAGAGCATGGACAGAAAGGAAAAAGGGGTGCATGGTATGGATAGGGCGAGACAGATCATGGATAAATGGGGAGGAGTGGGTCTGGGACGAGGAAGTAGAAGAAATAAGGAAGAAGGGAAAAAGAGTTGAGAAAGGTAGAAGAAAGGAAGATTCAAAAGAGGCTAGAGAGCAAACAGAGGGGTTTCCAAAAAGCAAGGCGGAAAAAAGTAAGGAGGATAGGGGAGGGAAGGGAGGAGAAAAAAGTGAAAATAGCTTTCTGGAATGTGTCAGGCTTGAAGAACAAGAATGAAGGTTTCTGGCGGGAGTTAGAAAAGTGGGACGTGATTATGATGAGTGAAACCTGGGCGGATGAGAAGGATTGGAAGGGGATGAAAAGGTTGTTACCTAAAGGGTATGTGTGGACAATGCAAGGAGCAAGAAAGGAACACGTTGAAGGTAGAGGAATGGGCGGCATGGTATCAGGGGTGGGAAAAGAATTGGCAGTAAAAGGTGGAACAGAGCAGGACAGGGAAGAAAAAGAGGGAACAATGGTAAGAAGGATTATGATAGAAAAAGTCAAAATAGCGATGGTTTGTGTATATAGAAGAAGAGGGGAAGAGGAAGGCTGGAGAGTAATAAGGAGGTGGATGGAGGAAAAGAAGGAAGAATTGGTTTTGATAGGAGGTGACTTAAATGCCTGGACTGGCGAGCAAGGGGAAGGGACTTGGGATGAAGAAAAGGAGGCATATATAAGGAGCTCCAAACATAGGGAGATAGACTGGGAGGGGAGGAGGTTACTAGACATAATAGGAGAAACCGGATGGTTTATATGTAATGGCAACATGAAAGGAGATGAGAAAGGAGAGATTACATTTATAGGTAAGGGAGAAACAGTAATAGATTACATCCTGGCGGAAGGAAGAATGAGTAATATCATATGCAGTATGAATGTAGGGAATGAGATAGGGTCAGAACACTTCCCAGTAATAGCTACACTGAAAGGTGGCGTCCATAAGCGTGGCAGAGGGAGAAAGGAAAGAGGGGGGGGGAAGGAA
>CAKNXH010000187.1:203273-264988 GCA_932178445.1 Andricus quercusramuli
CAGACATGCCCAACTCGGGGAAATTCCCTCCGGGAACTGATGTTCCGCGTCCACCTCTCTTTCTCCTAGAGAGCGGGAGAGGTGATGGACGCATGCGCGTGGTGGACGCGTACGTCACAAAGGAGAGATTCTCGCAAGCGTTTACCACCACTACCGCTCTCTAGGAGAAAGAGAGGTGGACGCGGAACATCTGTTCCCGGAGGGAATTTCCCCGAGTTGGGCATGTCTGTTTTATACATAAACAGAATTATTCAGCTGCAAGATCAGGTGGATTTGGTAGCAAAAGAATAATGTTTTTTTCAAGAAGATTATTCTTGAGACGAATGGAATTCAATTTTATCTCAAATTCGAAAGAAATCTCGATTGGCGTCAAGAAGTATTCTTCTGACATAAGGGAGCATTTCTCTGCGTATTTTGAAGGATCATAAAGGATTTTTATGGGGTTCGGAAGTTTCATTGTGATTTTTAAGATTTATAAAGTACTTCAAAGTATATAAACATAAAGTTCAAAGTTTAAAAAAAGATTCCAACAAAACTGATTTTTGTTGCTACAGCGGTATGTCCGACAAGGCCTTCATTCTCAAAGCTGTAATTTAGTTTAATGGAAAACTAAAATATAGGACGGTGCAAGATATTTGCCACGAGACACATTCTATAATCATTATTGTCAATTTTGAATTCCAGATACAATAATTTCGTTACCAGACAAAGTGGCTTTTGCCAGTAACCAAGCGAGATAGCATAAAATATTCTCTATAAGAAAATTGTGTTCAAATGAAAAGGAGTCGGATTATCCTGTAATGCGATTTGAAAAATAATTTAAAATACACATAGAAAAAGAAGAACTAAATTTCCTATTATTGACCTTTCTTAGTGGGTGAATTATCATTTTTTACATCGACCCAAAATAAGATAGTGACTCTTACTGCGTGAAGTTAATTTTTGTTTGCTAGTAAAGATAACTCTGAAATCATGGTCAAGATTACACTTCGTTTTCTCTGAGGAATTCAGTGTGAAGAATTAGTGGTTCACTGAACTTTGTACATTTCTCTTATTCTTTTACAGAATTGAGTTCGCAAATGCATCCAAACAACAATGAGGCTTCAGTACCTCTCCTAAGCCGGATGCCAAGCAGTGGTGGTCAGTATTCTTACGAAAATTATAAGTTGCAAACCAAAGATGCAAATTTTTAATAAAACAGTTTAACTATAAAAAAAATGAATTTTCAACAAAATTGTTTTGAGAATTTTGAAATATTAGGCTGGAAAGCTGGAAACATTCTGGATGCTGATATTTTAAATCCTGAATTATGAAACTCAGCATCTCGATTTCACGGCTTAATATCTATAGATTTCTGTCCCAAATTGTGCCACCTCTAATAATTTTTTTTTTGTTAAAGCAGGATTCATTTTTGTGTCGATTCGAACAAATTTCCAGGCGTTATTCAAAAAAGTGTGAACAAATATTTTTTAGACCACCCTATTCTATAGTAATTATTTTCAATATTGAATTCCCCATACAATAATGTCATTATCAGGCAAATTGACTTTTACCAGTAATAAAGCGAGAAAGCTTAAACTATTCTCTATAAGAAAATTGTGTTCAAATCAAAAGGGGTCAGGTTATCCTGTGATGCGATTTGAAAAATAATTAAAAATACACACAGAAAAAACAGAACTGAATTTTCTTTTCTCGTTCTTTTCTAGTGGGTGCAATTATTATTTTTCACATCGACCTAAAATAAGACAGTAAGTAATAGATTTATTGCTTTCACGATGATTCATTATGATAAATTAAAATTTTCAAATCTTTTTCGGGCTTCAATCGTGTGCGAAACTATGAATGTTGCTGACGTTGTCGACGTTGCCGACAAAACCGGGAGTGCGATGAGCCAATGTGTAAAGGAACATGAGATTAAAATCAGACTAGAACATTTCACGCTATCAGCAGTAGCTGAGCATCATATCAAAGCAGGACATAGCATATTTTTCCAAGAAAACATATAGAAGCAATCCAAATCTTAAAAAAACCATAATAACATCAATAGGGACAATGGATATAATACAAATCCGATTTGGCTTTCCGTCCTTCCGTCCTTCTGTTTTTTTTTTTTTTTTGTAAGACTTGATTGGCTAATCAAGCACGACCAGTATCAACGGTCGGCAAGATTTGTAGTTTAAAACACGACTGAAACCCGAAAAAGCTTTGAAAATGGTAAATTTTAATTTATTTTTATTTACGTGAAGGTAATTTTTGTTTTCTGGTAAAAGTAACTCTGAAATCAGGGTGAGGATTACACTTCGTTTCCTCTGAGCAATTTAATGTGAAGAATTAATGATTCATTGAACTTTATATATTTCTCTTATCCTTTTCCAGAATTAAGCGTACAAACGTCCCCAACCCGCAATGAAGCTTCAGGACATGTTCTAAGCCGGACGTCAAGCAGAATTGTTCCTGGTGGTCAGTATTTTGATGAGAATCATGAGGAGATGAATTTTATTTTCGAGATTCAAATCTTAGCACAATCAAAATGAGACACATATTTGAATGAGAATGTTGATTTTTTCAGGCTTGATATTTTCTCTTTGTTTCCTTTTAAAAATTTCGTTAAGTCATAAATAAATAAAATAGATTTTTTTTAAATTTCACAACTAAGGTTATCGGAATGGCATTAAAAAATGGCAAAATTCGTGGAGTATTCAAACATCACCTCTTATTCTCAATAGATCAGGATTGAGATTTATAATTATGAATTCGTAGAATAATAAATGTTAGATTGTGCGGAGATGAAAATTCTTCAATTTTCAGTCGAACAGTTGAGTTCAACCAGAAAAGGCAAGTTTCTCACGAAAAAGTAGAATTTTCTACCAGAAAACATCACCTTTCAATAGAAGAGATAATTCTCAACCGAAAATATGATTTTTCTACCAAAATAGTTAATGCGCGTCACTTGCGTTTGAGTGGGTTGTGATGAGTTCTGAATTGCATACCTGTCACTGTAATTCCAGATTGCCACCCATTAGTTTCGATAGAAAATAATTTATTGAAATTGAAATTTTTTGAATTCAAATAGTTCAAACTATCGAATAAAAGCTATTTTAATTGATAACTTTTGAGAAAATTCTGGCATACATAGGTTTCAGGCATTTCAATTGATTCAAAATGTAGCCACCAGATTGGATTTTCATTCTTTCAAACTGCAAATGACAGATACGCAATTCAAACCAACACCCTTTTTCGTTTTTTTTTTTTTCGAGTACTTCTACTTAGTTCCTACTCACATATATTTCAGGTATTGATAGTCATTAATTTCTTTTTACAGCACCATGTTCTAAGTCCTGGTTCCGTTCGCTTTTTGCTGGAGAAACTATTACCTTAAAAAGCGCTAAGAGAGTATATCAACTTAAAAAAATAACGAAAGCCCAATTTGAATCCAAAACTGCTGGACATGCGCCTTCTGATTTGTTCCATACATTATTCCCACTTTCTGAAGCGCATATTCTGAAAATCGAAGTACCAAATACATTGCAGCCACAGTTTGTGGAAGCAATACGAGGAGCATTCATTCCTGTAGCAGTAAACTGTCATGGTGACACTGCTGGAGTTTACTCTCATACACTCAAAACCATTAGGAGAATATTTGATGAATCTACTAAGATCCAGGTGTCAGTGAACATAGTCGACCTTGAGGTTAGACCTTATGACCAAGTTTTTATGTTTTAATTCTGATCCGAATCGGCGTCCACTCAATCCCTCCTTCTTAATGATTTTACAATTTTGCAAGCAATTCTGTTATTAAACGCAATAGAGAATAAATCAACATTGAGGATCATGTGTATCTTGAATAAAAAATGTTATTTCTAATACCAAGCAAATGGATTCTGAGTTTCATTTATTATAGTCCTTATCATTATACACAAAAAGGCGCATAACAAACCAAATTTGTTGATTTGAACTAGAATTATAATAATGATCATAGGTATAGAATTCAATATATGTACCTAGTTTACACTTCCGTGGTAAATGTACTGGTACAGAGTTAAAGCGTCATCGACAACGACTAGAGTGCGCTGATTAGCAACATTTAAATGAATAATTAATTTATTGACTGACTGATTGAGCGATTGATTGATTGAGTGATTGGTTAATTGATTGAGTAATTGATCGATGCATTGAGCTGCAATCCAATGGAAATAAGGGTTTTACCGAAGGAGAGCTGACTGACCTATTTGGTCAACTAATTGGGAATTTGCTAATTTAACGTTATTAGCCACATTATTCACGATCGACATTATTTTAATCCAACCATTATATCTGATATTTTTCATCGTAATATCATACAAAAACTTAATCATTTATTTTCAATTCAATGAAAATATACATAAAATTAATGGAATAACGTAGC
Organism: Andricus quercusramuli; assembly: GCA_932178445.1. NCBI lineage: Eukaryota > Metazoa > Arthropoda > Insecta > Hymenoptera > Cynipidae > Andricus > Andricus quercusramuli. Next base: position 207,679 of record CAKNXH010000187.1, read on the forward strand.
ATTGCAAGGTAGATCAGATTGTGGATTAGATAAGATTTTTCATTGGATTGTGGATTGGATTCAAATATTATTAAGGTTATATTGGATTTTGGACTAAATTTTAAATTAAAGTGTATTGTAAATTGGATTGTGAATAATATTGGATTGTGAACTGGATTGACGATAATATTAGATTGGCGACTGAATTACAGACTCAATTGGATTGTGTAAAAGATTCGTTCGAGAATCGTATATGATTGTGGATTATATTGGAATTTTAACAGAATTTTTTATTTAATTATATTGCAAATTAGATTCAATTGGTTTGGAATTCAGATAAGATTGGATTGTGTGTTGGATTAGATTGTTATTTGGATTGGATTGTAGGTCAAATTGAATTGTGGATTTGATTCTTCATTAAAGTACATTTTTGATAATAAATTCAATTTTCGGATTGTATTGCGCGTTTGTCAATTGGATTGTATCTAGAATTGGATATAAATATGAACTACAATACATTGTTGACTGAATTTTGGATTGAATTGAAATGTGGATGAGATTGGATTTTGGTTTTAATTATATTGTGGATTGAATCGAGAACGGTAGCAAGAATCGAACTGCAATTGATAATGAAATTGGGATTGGAATTGAGTTTGGAAATGCCATAGGAATTCGCATGAAGATTAAAATTGGAATTATGATTGAGATTGGGATTGGGATTGGTACTGAGGTGAGGATTGAGTTTGGGTTTGTGATTAGGATTGGGATTGGATATAACTATCAATAACAATGGACCGTTGAATGAATTGTAGATTGCATTAGGTTGTGAATTAAATTTGGTTACATTCATCATATTGGAATGTGGATGAGATTAGATTTTGAATTGGATTATATTGTGGATTTTATCGGGAACAGTAATCGGACTGCGACTGGGAATGAAATTGGAATTGGATTAGAAACTGGATTTAGGTTGGAGATTGGGATTGAAATTGGGATCGAGATTAAAATTGAAATTGTGAATGAGATAGGGATTGGGATTGGGACTCGGATTGACATAAGGATTAGGATTAGGATGGAGGTCGGGATTGGGATTGAGATCGGAATTGAAATTAGGATTGATATTGGGGTTAGGATTGAGATTGGGGTTCAGATTAAGATTGGGATTGGATATACATGTGAATTTCAATGGATTGTTGAATGAATTGTGGATTGGGTCAAGTTGTGAATGTGATTGGATTCCGGATTGTATTATATTGCGGATTTAATCGGGAACGATAACGGGAACGCAAATCGGATTGCGATTGAGAATACAGTTGGAATTGGAATTGGTGTAGGAACTGGGATAAGGATTGGGATTGGGATTGAAATTCAAATTGGGATTGAGATTAGGATTGGTATTGGGTTAGGGATTGGGACTGGGATGAACATCAGGATTGGGATTGAGATTGGGATTGGATATAACTGTGAATTAAAATAGATTGTTGAATGAATTGTGGATTGGATCAGGTTTCGAATGAGATTGGATTTCGAATTGTATTATATTGTAGATTTAATCGGGAACAGTAACGGGAACGCAAATGTGACTGCGATTGGGAATGCAATTGGAATTAAGGTAGGAACTGGGATTGAGATTGGGTTTGGAATTGAAATTGGGTTAGAAATTGAAATCGAAAATAAGATTGAGTTAGGGATTGGGACTGGGATTGACATAAGGATTGGGATTGGGATGGAGGTCGGGATTGGGATGGAGGTCGGGATTGGGATGGAGGTCGGGATTGGGATTGAGATCGGGGTTCAGATTAAGATTGCATTTATATGTGAATTTCAATGGATTGTTGAATGAATTGTGGATTGGGTCAAGTTGTGAATGAGATTGGATTCCGGATCATATTATATTGCGGAATTAATCGGAACGATAACGGGAACGCAAATCGGACTGCGATTGAGAATACAGTTGGAATTGGATTTGGTGTAGGAACTGGGATAAGGATTGGGATTGTATTGGAATTAGGATTGAGATTGGGATTGACATTGGGTTAGGGATTGGGCCTGGGATGGATATCAGGATTGGGATTGGATATAACTGTGAATTAAAATGAAATGAATTGTTGAATGAATTTTGGATTGGATCAGGTTTCGAATGAGATTGGATTTCGGATTGTATTATATTGCGGATTTAATCGGAACGATAACGGGAACGCAAATCGGACTGCGACTGAGAATACATTTGGAATTGGAATTGGTGTAGGAACTGGGATAAGAATTGGGATTGGGATTGAAATTAGAATTGGGATTGACATTAGGATTGGTGTTGGGTTAGGGATTGGGACTGGGATGAACATCAGGATTGGGATTGAGATTGGGATTGGATATAACTGTGAATTAAAATGAATTGTTGAATGAATTGTGGATTGGATCAGGTTTCGAATGAGAATGGATTTCGCATTGTATTATATTGTGGATTTAATCGAGCACGATAACGGGAACGCAAATTGGACTGCGATTGAGAATACTGTTGGAATTGGGATTGGTGTAGGAACTGGGATAAGGATTGGGATTGTATTGAAATTAGGATTGAGATTGGGATTGACATTGGGTTAGGGATTGGGCCTGGGATGGACATCAGGATTGGGATTGAGAGTGGGATTGGATATAACTGTGAATTGAAATGAAATGAATTGTTGAATGAATTGTGGATTGGGTCAAGTTGTGAATGAGATTGGATTCCGGATTGTATTATATTGCGGATTTAATCGGAACGATAACGGGAACGCAAATCGGACTGCGATTGAGAATACATTTGGAATTGGAATTGGTGTAGGAACTGGGATAAGAATTGGGATTGGGATTGAAATTAGAATTGGGATTGACATTAGGATTGGTGTTGGGTTAGGGATTGGGACTGGGATGAACATCAGGATTGGGATTGAGATTGGGATTGGATATAACTGTGAATTAAAATAGATTGTTGAATGAATTGTGGATTGGATCAGGTTTCGAATGAGATTGGATTTCGGATTGTATTATATTGTAGATTTAATCGTGAACGGTAACGGGAGCGAAAATGGGACTGCGATTGGGAATGCAATTGGAATTAAGGTAGGAACTGGGATTGAGATAGGGTTTGGAATTGAAATTGGGTTAGACATTGAAATCGAAATTGAGATTGAGTTAGGGATTGGGACTGGGATTGACATAAGGATTGGGATTGGTATGGAGGTCGGGATTGGGATTGAGATCGGAATCGAAATCGGGATTGATATTGGGGTTAGGATTGAGATTGGGGTTCAGATTAAGAGTGGGATTGGATATAAATGTGAATTTCAATGGATTGTTGAATGAATTGTGGATTGGGCCAAGTTGTGAATGAGATCGGATTCCGGATTGTATTATATTGCGGGTTTAATCGGAACGATAACGGGAACGCAAATCGGACTGCGATTGAGAATACAGTTGGAATTGGCGTAGGAACTGGGATAAGGATTGGGATTCGGATTGAAATTAAAATTGGGATTGAGATTATGATTGGTATTGGGTTAGGGATTGGGACTGGGATGGACGTCAGGCTTGGGATTGAGATTGTGATTGAGATTGGATATAACTGTGAATTAAAATGGATTGTTGAATGAATTGTGAATTGGATCAGGTTTCGAATGAGACTGTATTTCGGATTGTATTATATTTTGGATTTAATCGAGAACGGTAACGGGAACGCAAATCGGACTGCGATTGAGAATAAAATTGGAATTGGAATAGGTGTAGGACCTGGGATGAGGCTTGCGATTGGGATTTAAATTGGGATTGAGATTGCAATTAAAATTGGGATTGAGATTAGGATTGGGATTGGGTTGGAGATTGGGACTGGGATTGGCATCAGGATTGGGATTGAGGTGAAGGTCGGGATTGGGATTGAGATCAGAATCGGAATCGGGATTGAAAATTGGGGTAAGGATTGAGATTAGGATTGGGATTGGGATTGAAATTGGGATTGAGATTGCAATTGAAATTGGGATTGAGATTGGGATTGAAATTGAGTCAGAGATTGGGACTGGGATTGACATCAGGATAAGGATTGAGATGTAGGTCGGTATTGGGATTGAGATCGGAATACACAATGTAGATTTTTGAAGATTTCGAACAAAAAATTTATCATCTTTTTAAGCAACTTGCAAATTTTTAAATAAATAAAAAATGTGTATCAAAATTCGTAGTAAAACGAACAATTAATTGAAGATTAAAAGAATATTAAATAAAATTTCCAAAATTGTTAAAAAAAAATCTCGATGATTTTAAAGTATTATTTTTTTACTTTTTCAGGATTTTTAAAAAATTGTAGGAAAAATTCAAGTTCTAAAATAATATTATTATCAGATTCCTGAAGATTTTTACACTTATTTTTTCTGAACAAATTTTTGAAAGAATATTCATAAAGACTGCAAAGTAAATTTTAATTGATAAATTAATGTTTCTAGCTTAAAATTGCTTAAGATGATTTAATTGTGAAATTTTGAAAATTAAAAGTATGAAAATTAAAATGTTGCAATTTAAAGGGTTTTAATTCTTTATTCCTAATGAGTCCCCTAAGGGTTTACATGACTTCCATTTCTTACAACACTTCCTTCTACATGTTTTATAAAAGCTTATCCTTACTATTCACAATTATTCACACCTATTCACATAAAATCTTATATCTAACGCCTTGAATCTATTGTTGACGATAGCGCAACTTGGGACGTGTTAGCGAACGAGTGAGCGAGTAATCGAAAGCGAGAGAGAGAGAGAGAGAGAGCGGTAACGCAAACGCATCTTAGTTTACTTATGCTATTACCTAATCATTACTTACAATTCTTTACGCTTCTAATTTAATTTGGGCGACTTCCGTTTCTTTTTTCTTTCACTTCTCTTGTACCTCCATTTTGCCATTTTTAGCATGCATTCTTACATTTTTTTTCAGTTGCTCCCCTACCATCCTCTAACTCCTTCATCCACTCTTCCCCCAAACCATCCTCCCCTAAAATCCTTACCACATTCTCTTTCCAGCTTCCTTTATCTTCCATTCCTCTCCTAGATCCTTCCCATACATGCTTTCATGCTTCCTCTTCCCATTCACATATTCTGCACTTCCTGTTATCTTTCTTTTCCCAATACATACTTGCCCTTACCTCGTTTCCCAATCTAAATCTTGCTATTCTTGTCCATCTTTTCTCTCCCCATCCCTTTTCTAAATACTTTGGTACTCCTTCCTTTTTTATCATCTTATACCATATATTATATTTTGATTCCTCAATCATCCCCCATCTTTCTATTAATTGTCTTTCTCTCTCCCTTTTTTCCACTTCTTCATAGTTTACTCCAGTCCCGTCTTCTATATCTCTAGCCTGAAAGAACTCCCTCCTTTCCTCCTCCCATCTCGTTAATTCAATCGCCCTCCCTTTCCTTTCTTCTACCTCCATCAAACACTTTCTTGCTAACTCCCTTCCCTTTCCCTCCCTCAGCTTCGTCTCGAAATTCCATGCCCTCTTTCCCGCTCTAGTACTTAATTTATCCCTTTGCGCTTCTTCTCTCACCATATATCCCGGCGTCCTCCAGTCTACCCCTAACGTCCACCTTATAAATCCTTCTTGTAAACTATCAATTTCTTTCCTTTCTTTCCATCCCCATATCTCGGCTCAATAACCTAATAACGGCCATACCAGCGTATCAAATAACCACATTCTCCTTCTCCAATTTTTTTTAAATCTTCTTTTTCCTATTCCTCATATCTATTTCATTAACCCTGCTGCTTTTTTTATCCTTTCTCTTATATGAGCTCTATGATCTCCATTTGCTTGCAAGGTATATCCCAAATACTTAAACTCTTTTACTTCATCTAATTTTTTCCCCTTCCATCTCCCCATCCATTCTTTCTTTCTTCCCCCTCCTTTTCTAAACCTCGTTATCTTTGTCTTTTCTACATTTAAATTCAACTTTTTTCCATCTAAGTATTTCTCTAATCCGGTAATTAAGCCCGCCATCCCTTCATCATCCTCTGCCATCAACACTATATCGTCTGCCTATGCCAGTGTATATATCTTTTCGTTCCCTATCCTAAGTCCTCCCCACCCTTTTCTCTTCATTTCTTCTTCCAAGTCTGATATTAGTATATTGAATAAAAGTGGGCTCAGAGGACATCCTTGCCTTACTTCTCTCACTAACCAGAAACTATCTCCCACTTGCTCTCCTACCTTTACCTTGCTTTTTGTCTCTCTAAAAATTTCCGATACTCTCTTTATTAATCCCTCTCGTATCCCCTTTTTCACCATAACTTTCTCTATCTCGCCTCGGTCTAATGAGTCAAACGCCGCCTTCAAGTCCACGAACACTGCTATCATTGCCCCTTTCTCCCTTTTAATCCTCTTATTTACTAAGTAGTTCAGAACAAATATATTGTCCATTACCCCCATCCCTTTTCTAAACTCTGTCTGATTCGGTGGCTCTATCTTTTTCTCCACAACTTCTTTTTTTAACCTCTCCGATAAAACAGTCACATATACTTTATACAGTGCTGGCATTAGTGTCACTCCTCTATAATCTTTAACCTCCTCCCCTTTGCCTTTCTTCACTATTGGTATCACTACTCCTTCTTTCCATAACTCTGGCCACCCCTCTCCTCTCCATACTCTATTGCACATTATCCGTGCCCATTCCTCTAATTCTACCCCCCCTCCCCTTATTTCCATACTTCATTTGGAATCTCATCTATACCAGGTGCCTTTTCATCTTTCATCATCCCTAATACCTTGACTATTTCCTCTCTTGAAATGTCCTCCTCCTCATCTGTTTCCCTACCATCTCTTCCTCCTTTCCTAACTTTCCTCTCTACCCCTCCTAGTAATTCCATAAAATATTTTTTCCATTCTATCATCTCAATATCCTGATTTACTCTTTTCCTTCTTTTTCTCTCTTTATTTACCACCTTCCAAACCTCTTCTTCCGTCCAAGCCTTCTCCGCTTCTTCTTCAAACCTCTTATTTTCCTCCTCTTTTTGTTGATCACACAACTCAGTATACTCCTTCTTTTTTCTCCTATATTCTTCTCCACTACTTGTCCCTTTTCTCAATTTTCTTAATACCCTCCTCACTTCCTTCTTCTTCTGTTTACTTGTGCACTCTAATGCTCCTTTTATTTCTCTTACCATTATTTCCATTTCCTTGTTTACATTTCCTACCCCCATTTTGATATTCCTGACTTTTTCTTTAAACTGTCCTTTACCTTTCATTGACCAATCCCCTCTTCCTGCTCTTTTTACTTTTGCGTCCTTTTTAGCCTTTTTGTTATTACTCATTTCTCCCTCTACCGTCACTATTATGGGAAAGTGATCCGCATCTACATAGTTCCCCACCTCTAGTTTCTTAACCTTCTCTCTTACTTCGTCGTCCACTACCACATAATCAATTAACGTTCCCCTCTTTCCTCCTAAACCTGTATATTCCCCTTCCTCGTCCCCCTCTATACTACCGTTTAGGATAAACCATCCCATCTCCCCTAGGATCTTCAACAACTTCTTTCCCTCCCCATTTAGTATCTTGTCTTTGGATTTTCTTCCTCGCTCTCCATCCCGTTCCCTTCCTCCTCTATCTCCTGTTCTCGCATTAAAATCACCTCCTATTATTAGCCTACTCTCTTGCTTATTTCCTTCCATCAGTTCTTTCATCTCCTCTGATTTCTCCTGCATATCACCGTTCACATCAACCCCCACTATCTTCCACCTCTCTCCTCCCACATTTATTTCTTCTACTATTAATCCTTCTCTATGCTCTTTCAACTCTTTTTTATCATTTTCTGTTATACATTCGTTCCTTACTCCCATCACCATTCCACCCATTGCTCTGCCCTTAAAGGCTTTTAATTAAAAAATTGAAAAAGTTGAAAAGAATGAAAAGCTTCCATTTTGAATTAAAATTTGTGTAAGCTTCAATTTCAAATGTTTAAAATTCGAAAGTATGCATTTCACTTTGAGTTTCTCAATTTGCGGTTCAGTTTTTATAACTTTTGATGTAAATTGTTTTTTTTTTGTCTACTGATCTAAAATCAATATTTTGAGTATGAATTTTTTATTTCTGAATTGCGAAAACATTGCTCTTAAGCTCTGCTGGGATCCAAACCCAGGTCTTCCAGATTGCCGGTCTGGTGATCTTATCCACTAAGCTACGGAGAGACGAGAGAAATTTCTTAACAATCCCTATAAGTTGAATTCCGACGTCATTCCTTAACTTCCAAGATTTATTTTCCAACATTCGAATGTTTCATTTTTTAATGTTATGGTTTTGACCAGATCAAATGTAAGGTCACCAGACCGGCAATCTGAAAGACTTGGGTTCAGCTTCCAGCAGAGCTTGAGAGCAATTTTTCCACAATTCAGAATTAAAAATCAATATTCACCATATTGATTTTAGACCAGTAGACAAAAAAAAATTAAAACCACGAGACAGGGAATCTGGAAGACCTGGGTTCGGATCCCAGCGGAGCTTGAGAGAAATTTGTTCAAAATTCAATTTTTTTGTAATAGCGATCACGTACACATGATCGCATCTTAATTCAAAATAATCTCATTGCAATACTCTAAATACGTCGAAAAAAAAATTGTTTGGCTGCAAAACATGTAAATTTCTGGAGATTCTTGTAGTTGTAATTTTTTCTAAATTCTTGTAGAAAATTAAAAACTACAATAAAATACAACAATGTACATGAAAATACAAAACACGTACGAAATACGTCTCAATAATATAAAAAAGTTTTAATTTCCTGTAATTTATTGTATTTAATTTGCTTTGTGTATTTAAGCTTCAGTGCTCGACTCGCTCAAACGTTAGTACTTATTCGTAAACTTTGATATCTCTGAAACGATGGCTCATAGGATCGAAGGAATAAACTCGTATTTAATAGATTTTAATATACTTCCGCCCTATAAAGTTCTATTCGAATCAGCGTCCACCTTGCCCCTCGTTGTAAGTAATTTTACAAGTTTGCAATAATTTCTGTAATTAAAAGCAATAGAGAATAAATCAATATTCAAGATCAAATAAACAGTTATTTCCATATATCGAAATGTCGAAAAGAAAAAACAATGTTTTTAAAAAAATTTATATTTTCAAATAATTTTCCATAATTTTTCAATCATTTCTGCCATTAATTAATTTATTTTTAAAAACTGGATGTATGTTACTTAGGTAGTTGAATTTTCAACACTTAAATTGGAATTTTCGACAAAAAGACGAATTCTTAAAGAAAAAATGAATATTAGGTATTTAAACAACAAAAAATGAGTTAAAAAAAATAGTTGAATTTCTAATCAAGTAGTTTAACTTTTAAACTACAAAGATGAGTTCTTATATAAAACGACGAATTTTCAGCCAAGAAAATGAATTTTCTACCAAAAAAAACAAAAAAAATCTGCCCGCCTCGCGGGCACATTCTCATCGCGCGCTTTGCGCGCGGCTCGCTTCGCTCGCAAGTTTGAGCGCGCCTAGGGCGCGCACCTGTTGGATCTCGCGCTTCGCGCTCGATAATGTATTCACCTCGCGCTACGCGCTCGGACGCATTTGTCTGACACTTTAAGCTCAGTTCCTCTAGGTTTTCCCACTTCGTGTGCTCGTTATTGCGCGCTTCGCGGGCTATTAGTAAGTTTCATCGTTATGGCCTGATTTTCGTTTAATCATGTCAGTTTTACATAAAAAGAAGAACTAATTTACTTAAGGTTCTACCGACCTTAAGGAACACATTCTCATCAAGACACTCGCGCTTCGCGCTCGATGTTTCGTTTAAAAATTATGTAAACCTCGCGCTCCACGCTCATTTCTGTTGATCGTATAGTAGAAACTCAAAACTTTGAGCGCGCTCGCGGCACGAAATTTGGTCGTCGCGCTTCGCAACGACCATATGTTACCATCTATGTCCTTAGATAAAAATGACTAAATTTGTATTTTATTCAAAATGAGGAAGGAAATTCCTTTACTTCAGCGTATATTTTTCGTATCTTTCTAATAAATCCTACTATCGGAATGATTTTTTCCAACTATCAGAAAAGGGCAGAAAAAAAGTATCTAAGTCATTTTTGGAACATATATATGATAAATTTTTAAATGATTATTGAAAAATGGACATTGGAATTTTGTTTGGTTCTCTTTCTTCTTTATTCCCGCCCTAAGTTTATTTTGGACACTAAAAGGTTATGGTCAGTATTGCATTCAGAGTCCATCATGACTCTTGTATCTTTTACTATTTCTCTTAGCCTTTCATCCGTAATAACGAAGTCAATTGTACTGTGGATATTTTCTTTTCGCCAGGTAGACATGCGGATCATTTTATGTCTAAACCAAGCATTTGTAATAAATATGCCCTCTTCTAAGAACAAGCTGACTAATTTTTCCCTGTTACAATTTTTTCTTCTTGGATCCCCAGACTTACTAAGCACCCTTTCTGTATCTGTACCCTGACGTTGGACAACGACCCATCCGTTTACATCTCCTAGCAGAATGATTCTTTCACCTTGATCGCAAGAACTTATTGTATCATTTAAAGTGTCCCAGAAGGCGTCTTTGACATCTCTTGATCCTTAATCTTTGAGAAGCTGTCTTGCTTCTTGATTCATAATCGAATCGACTACAATGTGACTCGCTATCTACTCCTGACCATATTTGAAAACAGCCTTTCAACACCCTGTTTTCTATGTTTCCACTTTCGCAACCCTTTTCCTTTGTCTCTGATACACATAGAATATCTAGTTTTTTTATGTGCGTAGTTTCTCGTAATACTCTTACCATAAGATTACGGGGAGGTGGAGGGGGGGGCAAGGAATAGAAACCGAGAGAGTCGCAATTGTTTGATGTTTAATGCTGAGCAGGTCGCCAACCTTCAGCAGCGTTGAATTAGATAGAAAGTTCCTATTTTCCGATCTGCCAGTTCCCGACCTACCTCTAGGTAAGGGACCAAAGAGACTTTTTTTTCTTTGTTTGGATTTGCCTTATCTTGCATAGTTTGATCGTCAAATTAAAATTTTTTGATTTTTTATTATTTTTCGTGCAATAAACATGTGAATTCTGCTCGGTGGGTTCCTGTCACCACTACGCAGCGCGTCCTCGGGTTGCGGATAGAGGAACGGCCCGTTAGGCTGAACAGCCCCTCAGGTTAGCTGCGAATAAAAGAATAAGCAGCCGCGGACAGCCGATAGGAACCAGTCGTGGGTGTGGTGAGCCCAGCCTAAGATGTTGGCCTAGCACTGGTAGAAAACACGATGACCATGGCTTGGGAGGACCCACCCATTCACGTTCATACGCAATGAGTGGGTCCTGGCAGGCCGAGGTGCAGCGTGTATCCACCTAGAAACACTACCCCGAACCAAAACTAAAAATCTTGTAAGGGAAAAATCCTGCTGCCCATTGGACACCGCAGCGATGACACTGCCCGCAAGGGATGTCTGGAATGATTCGCCTGTATAGGGCCAAAGGGGTACTGATGCCAGTATAGGCGCGCTGCCTTGCAGGGGGACGTTAGGATACGAGGATGAAACTGTAATGTGTCTGACGACAAGTTGACATGGTCCTTGTCAGAGTCGGAAAGCTCCCATACTTAGACCTAGGGAGGTATGGGGGTTATCACTCCTGGGACAGTGGACTCAGCTACGATCGGAATAGGATCCTAACGTGCGGATTATCTTGAAGCTACCATGGCTAACTTGCAAAAACAAAAAACTACAGTTAAAGATCTAAGGGTGGGAACTCTAAACGCGCGTAGTCTAAATACTGGCGGATTTAGCGAACTCATTGGGATAGCAAATAAATACAAAACTGACTTAATAGCACTTCAAGAAACCTGCTGGCCGGGCGATTTCGCATCAATTTCTAAGGATAACTATACTTTTCACTATGGGGGAGGTAAGGGGCGCACACTGGGGACCGGTTTTCTTATTAATAAACGAATCTCGCAAGCGGTTATCGACATGCAATTCATTAACGATCGGTTATCATACATTGTACTGAAGGGTATTTTCAACAAACAGGTATTAATCAATGTGCACTGCCCCACCGAGGACAAAGACGAATACACTAAAGATCTCTTTTACGAAACAATCGAGCAGGTTTTTGACAAGTTCTCAACTTTTGACGCAAAAATAGTATTGGGGGATTTCAACGCGAAAATTGGAAAAGAACCGATGTATAGGCCTACAATAGGATCAGAAAGTTTGCATGACGTCAGTAACGACAATGGAACTAGAGTAATAAACTTTGCAGCTTCAAAGAACCTTGTTGTCAAAAGCACATATTTCAAGCATAAAAATATACATAAGGCCACCTGGAGATCACCAGATGGTAACACTCATAATCAGATCGATCACGTTCTAGTTGACAGAAGACGTCATACAAACATTCTCGATATAAGATCGTATAGGGGAGCGGATTTAAATTCAGACCATTTTCTCGTGATAGTAAAAATAAGATCTAGGCTAGCGATCAGTAAGAAAACAGGACGCACAGAGCCAACAGTTCGTTTCAATATAGATAAATTCATAACAGCAACAGAAACATTAAATTATCAAGTTGAGATTTCTAATAGCTTTGACGCTCTCCAAGAACAGAGCGACGATAACAATAATTACGAGGAGGACCCGGAAACCCTGTGGAGCAATATAAAAAAGGCGGTAAAGACAGCCGCGAAACTTACGATAGGTTTAAAGAAAGTAACAAAAAGCAAACCATGGTTTGACGAAGAGTGCAAACTCTGGTTCGAAAAACGCCGGAAGGCCAGACTAATTAGTTTACAAAATAAGTGCGATCAAACACATAAGAAGTATCTCGAGATTAGTAAACGTACAAATAGGCTCTATAGATCCAAGAAAAGGGAGTGGGAAAAGAATAAAATACTAGCAATAGAAACGCATAATAAACAGAATAACCCGCGCGAGATGTACAGGGGAATCAATTTTATAAGGAAAGGCTTTCAAAGTAGAACGGAAGTAATGAGGGACGAAAATGGCAATCTAGTAGCCGATGCGACAGAGAGACTGAATTTATGGAAAGACTATTTCGATAAACTATTAAATGTACGCGAAGCCCCCGTTGAAGGTAATCTCGGCGAAATCCACACTGGTGATCTATTAATTGATGACCCTGCTGATATAGAAATAAAAATGGCTATAAAGAAGTTGAAAAATAACAAAGCCGCGGGCATCGACGACCTACCGTCAGAACTGATAAAAAATGGAGGCCCTTGCCTCACAAGACAAATTATTAAATTAATACGCGCAGTTTGGAAAACAGAACGCATGCCGGAAGAATGGAATACCTCTATCGTTATTCCCATCTTTAAAAAAGGCGATAAAACTGACTGTAACAATTATCGGGGAATTTCGCTTGTATCTTCGTGCTACAAGATCCTGTCTAATGTAATCCTAAGTAGACTGACTCCTTTTGCCGAGGAAATCATTGGGGATTACCAGTGTGGATTCCGCCGAAACCGATCTACAAGCGATCAAATGTTTACAATTAGGCAACTGCTAGAAAAAAAATGGGAATTTAAAGAAGTAGTGCATCAGCTATTTATCGATTTCAAAAAAGCTTACGACTCTATTATACGCGCACGAATGTACTGGATCCTAGAGTTCTTGGGTGTACCAAGAAAATTGGTTAGACTTATCGAAATTTGCTTAAGCGGCAGTAGGGGTAGAATACGCGTAAACGGTAGTTTATCTGAAGAGTTCTCGATCCGCGATGGCCTGAAACAGGGCGATGCACTTTCGTGCGTCCGTTTTAACTTGGTTTTAGAATACGTGGTTAGGCAAGTGCAGGCGAACCCGACCGGTGCTACCCTCAATGGGATAGTACAAATTCTTGGATATGCGGATGATCTCGACTTACTAGGGGATGATAAAGAAACGGTAGCTAAAAATGCAGAAATCTTGATCACAAAAGCCAAAGATATTGGCTTGGAAGTTAGCGAATCGAAGACAAAATATATGACCGTCGGCAGATCCGAACAAAGTAATCAAGACGGGGATCTAATCGCTGGAAATATGAAATTTGAAAGGGTTAGCGAGTTTAAATACCTCGGGTCTATCATAACTAGTGAAAATAAGATTAAAACGGAAATCAACGCGCGGCTGCACGCTGGCAATGGGTGCTATTATGCAGCAAACACACTATTAAAATCGCGATTGCTATCTAGAAACATCAAAGTAAGAATCTACAAAACAATAATAATGCCGGTCGTCATGTACGGGTGCGAAACGTGGGCGCTGACGAAGGGAGAGGAGAATAGGTTTAGAGTTTTTGAGAATAAAGTACTTAGAAAAATCTATGGTCCAAAAAGGGACGAAGAGACCGGCGAATGGAGAAAACTGCATAATGATGAGCTGCATGCTCTCTACGGGTCAGCAAATATTAATAGAGTAATGAAAGCGCGTAAACTAAGATGGGCGGGGCATGTAGCAAGAATGGGAAATGAAAGAACAGTGGCGCAAGTTTTAAGAGGGAGGCCGATTGGTAAGAGACCCTTAGGCAGACCGAGAAACAGATGGGAGAAAAATGTAAGGGAAGATTTAAAAGAACTAAGACATGATTACTTAAACTGGATGGAAGATGCACAGGATAGAGATGTGTGGCGGTCTCGGGTTAGTGAGGCAATGAACTTTCGAGTTCGAACTGCTAATCTATAATAATAATAATAAACATGTGAATTTTCGATTTTATCAAGACAATTCAGAAAGTCGTTATGATACTCTTAAAGAACGTGCAAAAAGAAACATTTCTCTCTTTTCGACATTTTTTAGTATCGTGCGTTGTTGGCTGAAAATGTTAATTTTCGTTTCTTGTTTTGGATTTTGAAAATGCTGTAACTCTGTAAATTTTCAATTTATCGAAAAATGTCAATCGAAATAAATTGTTTGAATTTTTGAGAACTATGGATAGCCGTCCATAGAATTCCTTAATGTTGAGAAAAATGGTCTAAAATTTTTGAAAATGCTCTAACCTTTTGAATTTTCATCCGAAATAGCTGGTTAACGAACTCGATCTCTCTTTTTGGTCCCAAAACCTGTGTGCGAAAGCACAATCCAATCCGATCAGTCTTTCGAAAGTTATCCGATATACAGACGACGACGACAACGACGACAACGACAGACAGACAGACACCGACGTAAAAACCATTTTTTCTGACTCAGGGGGTCTCAAAACGTCGACATTCAATGAAATCCACGAAAGTCATTTTTCACATAAAATCAATACCTTCTCATTATGATGAGAATGTAATAATTCATTACTTTTTGTGCGATCAAAATTTGAATTTTCGATTTTTTCAAGGAAATTCGAAAAGTTGTCATGATATTCTTGTAGGGCTTTCAAAATGTAACGTTTTTCGTCTCCAGACTTTTTTTCATATTGTGCTTTGTTTCGCTCAAAATGTAAATTTTTGTTTTTTGGGGGGATTTTGAAAATGCCATAACTCTGACAATTTTTATTTTATCGAAAAAAGTCATGAGGATAAATTGTTTGAATTTTTGAGTACTATGGATAGCCGTCCGTGGTATTTCTGAATTTCGAAAAAAATGGTTTGAAAATGTTTGAAAATGTATTAACTTTTTGAGTTTTCATCGAAAATAGCTTGTTAACGAACTCGATCTCTCTTCTTGGTCCCAAAACCTGTGTGCGAAAGCACAATCCAATCCGATTAGTCTTTCGAAAGTTATCCGATATACAGACGACGACAACGACGACAACGACGACAACGACGACAACGACGACAACGACGACAACGACGACAACGACGACAACGACGACAACGACAGACAGACAGACACCGACGTAAAAACCATTTTTTCTGACTCAGGGGGCCTCAAAACGTCGACATTTGATGAAATCCACGAAAGTCATTTTTCACATAAAATCAATACCTTCTCATTATGATGAGAATGTAAAAAACACAATTTTCAACACGATAAACCAATTTGCAAACAAATAATAATTAAGATTTTCAACCGAATAGTTGAATTTTTTACTAAAGACAATAAATTTCCTTCCAAAAATGGAATAGTTAAATTTTCAGGTAAAAAAATTAATTTTCGTAAAAAAAAGGATTTTCAACAATATAGTTAAGACTTCAAGCAACATAATAAATTTTAGGAAACGTAATTTAATTTTCAATCAAGTAGTTTAATTTTCAATCAAGTAGTTGAATTTTCAATCCAGAAGATTTTTAATTTCTACCAAAAAAGATAACTTCACTGAAGAAAAGATGAATTTTCAACCAAAACTGGAATAGTTAAATTTTTCAGCAAAAAAAAATGAATGCAAAAAAATATATATTTTTGACAGAATAGTTCAATTTTCAACAAATAAAATGAGTTTTTAACAAAGTGGTTCTACGCTCAACCAAGAGGTTGAATTTTAAACCAAAAAAGGTAAATTCTCGATGAAAAATTTAATAGTTGGATTTTAAATTTGAAAAATTAGTTTTCATACAAAAATAAAGGTTTTTCAACAAAATAGTTCAATTTTTAGCCAATGAAATGGTTTTTAATAAAGTTTTTTCAGGTTCCAACCAACTAGTTGAATTGCTAATAAAGAGGATAAATTTTCTAGTGAAAAAGAGATTAAATTACAACGACAAGAATTTCAATAAAATAGTTAAATTTTCAACCAAAAAGTTTTTAACCTACAAAGATGGTCGCAACAAAAATTATAATCCCAAAAATCCCAAATCACAACACAAGTTTCTTTCGGAAAATAAGATTTTAATTTAATATCAAAAACAGTAGAATCCATTCAAAAAGATGATTTTTCAACAAAATATGTTTTTTTCTCAATCAAATTGTGCCAAAAAGAAAAATTTTTACAAAACAGTTGAATTTTCAATCAGTAAATATTGATTTACCTTTAAAGTTAATTTTCAACATTAATTTAAAGATTAAACATGAATAATTCAATTTAGAGTTAAAAAGTCAATTTTTAACCAAAAAGATGAATTTTCAACTACAACTATAGAATTTGCAATTGAATTAAGTTGAATCTCCAGTAGCTTAGTGGCTTAGAGCACCTGACCGGCAATTAGTTGACCTGCCGTTCGAATCCCAACGGAGCGAAAGGGAGTAGATCTTTTTTTCGAATTAAAAATTTTAATTGAAAAAAATCTGAATGTTTTTTTTTACCCTTCGAACTGTTTTCGATAGATTTTGTGTGAGCAAAGATTAAACTCGAGATATTTTTAACAGAAATAGTGTCAAGTGAAACAGAGTGTGTAAATAATACTTGTTTTTCCATTTTGATGAAGAATTTTTCAAATGCGTGATGTTAGTGGAGGTGCCATGGCTTATTTACATATTTCACAATCTTGCCTTCTTATTATTTCAATAAAGCCAAAAATTTTGAACAATCCTGTTCTATTATTTGACTTTCCTTCTTTTCACGTTTTCTATTTCCATAGGTTTCTATAAATAGTTCAAGAAGATTCCAAATTAAAAATTTCTGGAATTTTATGTTCCAGATTAAATCTTTTTTATCCAGAGTCAAGTTCAAACCTAGCTAAGAAAAAAGATTGAAAGATAAAACTTCCTCAGACACGTGTTTTTTTCATTGGAGGTAAATGGAACATTAAATACAGACGAGGTTATCAGTGTTTGAGCTTCCTACGTCTTAGGGGCCAATGTCGAAAAAATTTCAAAATATAAACGAACGATATGAGCAACCCGAGATCAGTACCGAAAAATTAGAATTGTTTCTTGTGCTTATAATTTTTCCGGCTCATTTTCATATACCGGATCATCACTTTAGTGGCAGTTTCTTTCGGTGAGTATACGAAATCAAATCAAATTAATTACAGAATTTTTGTGTGATTCTGTGTGCAATAAATTTTACAATATTTTTCGTGTTGATACATCAAGAATTTATAAAGCACGAATCGAAAAAAAAATAATGACACAATTTGAGAGAGCAACTATTGCAACTTATAATTTTGAGAAAAATTGTAATTCAAAATTGAAAGTCAAACTTTTTGAGAAGAGTAATAATTCTGACTTAGAAAAGGAAATTTTCCAAAATAACAACGATTGTTCCTTGAAATTTGGAAAATTTTAGAGGAGATTTATAACAGAAAGTAGCATTACAGAACGAGCTAACCAACAAAATCTAAATTTTTCAGGAAAGGGAAAAAACATTTGCTAAAATCCTAATCACCATTTAAAGATGAAACAAAAATATACTTCCAAGCTGATGTACTGCTGACATGAGAACAAAAAAGTTGAAACAGAAGAATAAGAGGAACACTCCCTAATATTTTTAATTATTTGTATTATTTATTTCATAACACTGCAGAAATTATTAGTGCTTATGTGAATTATGAAAGCTAAACGATTATTAAGAATTTCAGTCGAATTTTAGATATTTGTAGGGATATCCGTGGACTCAATCAGAGAAAAAGTTGTCTTAAAGCAAAAGCATTTGTTTTTTGTCTTTTTTGTTTCGAACCAATTGTATAACTTTCATACATAAAAAGGACTATTTGGCCATTTAATCTCAAATTAAAAAGGAAAGTCGATTTGGGTCAAGAAGCATCCTTCTGACATAACAGGAAATATCCCTGAGTGTTTTAAACGATCCTAAGGGAGTTCAGTTGGATTTTGAAGTTGTGTAGCAATTTCAGTAATTTTATTAGTATTTAAAAGTATATCAACATATAGCATATATCGAATTTATTATACAGTAATGTTATCAAACAAAGTGGCTTCTGCCAATAAGAAAGTGAGACATCGTGAATTATTTTCTATAAGATAATTTCAAATTTTGTTCAAATCAAAAGGGGTTGGGTTATACTGTCATGTGATTTGAAAAATCAATTTGAAAAATCATTTGACAAACACGTATACACGGAAAAAACTGAATTTTCCTTTTGTGTAATTTTCTAGTGGGTAAAATTATTCATAAAACTTTATACATTTCTGTGGCATTTTACAGAATTAGGCTCACAAATGTCTCCAAGCCGCAATGATGCTTCAGTACTCCCTTGAAATGGGATGCAAAGCCGTAGTACTTCATGCGGTCAGTATTTTTATGAAAATCATAAGTAGATAAATTTTAATTTTTAGAATTAGATTTGAGGAATCATAAATGAATTAAGTAGATTTTTGACAAGTTCACAGCTAAGGTTGTTGGAATGGTAATGAAAACAAATGGCGAAATTAATAAAGCACTTGAAATTTATCACTAAGATTCGATTCATCGGGCTTAAGTTTTAAAACCGAACTTTGAAAATTATCCAGGGGCGGGAGGGGTTTCGCGTTGGGAAGGCATTGGGTAATTCTCTGGTTGTCCGAAAAAAATGCGGTAACTGCTGAAAAGTGAGAGTGAAAAAGTGTTGCAACAACTTGAAATGTAAAGAAAGCCGACTGACGCCATCCCGCGATGACAGTTGATAGCTTGATCGTACTGCAAAATAGCACTGTCGGTAACAGTCGAATCTGCGTTCTGCTGCGACTTGTTTTGGCCGGTACTTCAAATGAATTGCTTTTTGCAAAGAAAAATTTATTTGTATATAATTGTACAAATTTGCTAATTTGTATATCCTGGAACGCTCAGGCTTCAATGTGCAAGTAGACATTCACGACTTGATTGTCGCATGCCTGACTTTAGATGGGATGTCATGATGGTAATGATTTTCAAACCATGAACTATTGGAAGCTTGGCTTCCTCATGAGGTCTCTGTGCTTCTC
This sequence comes from Andricus quercusramuli, assembly GCA_932178445.1. Taxonomy (NCBI): domain Eukaryota; kingdom Metazoa; phylum Arthropoda; class Insecta; order Hymenoptera; family Cynipidae; genus Andricus; species Andricus quercusramuli. The sequence continues at coordinate 227,390 of CAKNXH010000187.1, forward strand.
TTTCTTTTCATTCTACTTGGCTGTGATGTTCTCGTAGGCTCGTACCGAAAATTCGATGACGAACATTGTTCGTTCCTCGAAGTCAAGGAGAAGTATGTCAGACGTCGAGTGCATGAAAGAAACAATAGTCGAATATATGTGGCTCCAATATATTCAGCACTTCTCATTATAGGCAATTGACTTTTCCGATAAGGAGGCTTGCTTTCAAAGGTATTCAAAAATTTTCTGTTCAATAGTGACGTGACAATTATAGAATCCTTTTCGATACCGTTTTGGTCCTCGCATTCTGAAACCCCATAACAGGGCAAGTTCATTTTTGAACTAAATCCCTTCCTGTACACAGATACGAAAATATATTTTGTTAATACTTTTGGATACCCCAAATCTAGTACCTTTAGATTGAAGTCTCCTTAGCAGGCTATTTTCCTAGGAGCGTTTGGCGAAGTAGTATCAGAGCAAACACCGTAAAAGTGACCGAGACGCTGATACAGTTATCTTAGTACACTTTATTGGCACGCTAAAATTGCACCCTCAGTGCTAGACTTCAATTCCGATTATTTGTGCAAAGCAAAAGTTAGCTCGAACTACATCGACTGATCCTTCACATTTCTGTGCTTTCTTAATCTGGGTCTTCAGCATAATGTATGTATAGAGCCCCGGAAATGCCAATAAGTCGTCATTGCTTCAAATGAATTGTGGCGCATTTCTCTCGCCCAAATTCCACTCTAATTTCCCAAGTTTACTTTCCTACAATCCCTAGAACTGTTAGTTATCACACGATCTCTATATTCATTTCACGATGTGTGGATGACCCTTCCAACTTTCCAACAGACAGATAACAAGTATATGGAAGGTTAAATCGGAAAATTTCCAGTAATCAGTTCAGGCCATCGAAATGGAGCGCTAGTAGGATGCTGCGTCTTTGCAAACACATTTATTTATGGGCAGGCTCTCCCGGAATCCTGTTACACCTTTTCTTAAGCCGCGTCGTTCATACGTATCTCGCCACACAGATCCATGAACCACTCTAGAATAGGCTTTTTTGACTTTTGATATGAGGTGGAATTGCAGGCCAGATGCTAGTGTGTTGGAAGAAAGTTTTTTCCCCAGAAGCTCTAAATACCAGCTAGTCCCGCAGCTGAATGGGTTTTCCTGCCTCTGCGTACTTTTTTCAGAGTTTTTTCCTCTATGTAAAAATTAATTGAAACGTTTCTGCCTATACCGAGATTTTCTGCTGAATACGATTGCAAAACTCAATTATCAGTCACAAATAATAGTCTGGGTGTAGTCCCGCAGGTAAAACTCCCAAGCTGAGGCTTTAAGAACCTTGCTGAAGGCTGAATCGCACCAGGGAGTGGTATATCTCACTGTATCACTAGTACATCAGGTCGCCTTCCCGAGTATTGAGAGTTTTCCCCCGCAAACGGGGCTCTGCAAGGATGGACCGATACTTCCCTGGCTACTTGTGGCGAAAAAATGAAAACGAACAAATTAAACTCAAGCAAAAACGTGTGTAAGGAGCTAGCAGGAAATCTGGGTTGTAGGGAGAAAGCTCGACATGAGCCAAAAAAAGGAGATCTGGAGAGACATAACCATTGCGAGGCGGCACATTACTGAAAATACTGGGTTCTTTAGAGAGCAACATTAGAAACAACATTGTTGTTTCTTTTTTCTCCTTATTAGATTCTCGGGCGTCAAAGAAATTTAAAAAAGAAACATGTTCATGCCAGTCATGAGTGGATTGGAAGAAGCGCAGGAGTGAGGAAAATGAAAGGCATCATGATTCATGCAAAGTGGCACTATTACTTTATTCCGCAGGGTCTTGGCTACACTATCGAAAAGAAGTTGGAGGAAGTTAAGGAGGAGGCACGACCAAAGGAAAATACGAGCCAAATCGGGCACTAGAAGAAAGAAACCGTGGAAACTTTCAGTTTCCATCCTAGAAAGCGAGAGAGGCAGACCACTCTCAGTCCCGTTGAGGCAATTCCATCAGACAAAAACGATGAAGGCGAAGATCAGCACTGCCGCAGCGCAACCTTCGAACCGAAGGAGGCTCTGAGGCTAACAATATCTGTACCCAAACCGATCAAGAAAAAGGCACAGAGGCGAGCTTGAGCAGAGACGGTTATAATGAAAACGGCTGAGGGTTAGAGGTACGCAGAGGACCTGAAAAACCTCAAGTGTGAAGTAAAGCCGGACACCCGTGGTATGTGGAAGCACTTTGGTGGTTAACGACGGGAGATGTCAAAGTAAACATCTTGAAGAAGGTCTTCAGGACAAATCTGAAGGCCTACGTTGAATTACGTGAAGAGCTCATACAGCGTTTTCAAACAAGTAATTGATCTTTTATTCTCTGGGCTCGACGAGTTGCCTTTTTTTGGTAGGAGTAGAGTGCGTCTCAACACCAGTGACTGCCTGATGGGCCTCTTCGACTTTCAATATGAAGTAAATATGCTGGCCAGATGTTGGTGTGTAGAAGTAAACTTCTTCCACCAGAAGTTGCTGATACCATCTAGTCCTGCAGCGGGAAAGATCTTTGTACATCTAAGCGCTTTTATCATCTTTTCGGCAGTCATTGACGGACATGTCTCCTCAGATATTATGAGGTTGTCGCAAGACTCCTTGAAGCAGACAATGATATCAGTATTTTTTCAACATTAGTGTTTTTGGGATATTGCATCATTCTCTTTAAAAAGTCTCTACCTCGCTGAGCTTGGGTACATTTTGACAGAAATAGGGAGATCGCTGAAAGAATTTAATGGGTCAGCGAAAAAATTTTGATTCTCTCTGTTTCATTTCCCTCTCTACTGTATTGTCCCCTGTGTGTCAGATAACTTATAGAACCTAACATCTATATTTTCCAATTTAGTATCTAAAGATTTCTGTCTCGGATTTCAAAATCCGAGATCGTAAACAGCGTAATCTACTTTTCTCTTTGCACTTTTTGATTTCGGACTACACAAAGTGTGTCAGAGCGCGCAAAATTGAGGTCCTTATTCTGTATTCTTGACTGCTTCAGAATTTTGCATATATCTATTTAGTTCCTATTTAAATATGATATAGGTATCGCGAGTCAATAATTTATTTTTATTTCTACAGGATTACATTCCCTGTCCTGGTGGCGTTCACTTCTTGCTCGATAACCTGTTATCCTAGAACGTGGTGATACATTATATCGACGCCTCCAGTCAATATGAGTCTATGTGCTGACTGCGCCCTGTATGAGACTATTCCCTATGCTTATACATAGCGCATAGTCTCATACAGGGCGCTGTCAGCTCATAGACTCATATTGAATGGAGGCGTCGATAATATCTTAAAAGCTATGTAATGCCAAATTTGAATCTGTTCCTGCCGGAACAGCTCTGTCTCGATGGTTTCTGGCATTTTTCATTTTTCCTGAACAACATCTTCTGACAAGGGAAGTAACAACTGTATTACCTCCACGTTTTGTTGCTTTAAACCGAAGCAAAGACAGTGAACATACTAATCCTCGAGGCTAAACCTCATAGCGAAGTTTTTGGGTAACTTTTCTTCTGATTCGAATCAGCGTTCAGGCGTCTTCTCCTCCTGAATAATTTACAAGCTTGCAATTAATTCTGTGATTGAACACAGTAGAGAATAAATCAATACTCAGGATCGTGTGCACCTCAAATAAAAAATGGTATTCCTTGTACCAAGGAAATGGATTTTGAATTTGATTTATTATAGTCTATAATGAACTTAACTCAAAATCCATTTCCTTGGTATTGAGAATACCATTTTTTATTTGAGATACACACGATCTTGAGTAATGATTTATTCACCATTGCGTTTAATCATATAATTAATTGCAAAATTGTTAATTACTCACAAGGAGAAGTCGCGTGGACGCCACTTCGAATCAAAAGGAAAGTTACTCAAAAACTTCGTGATAAGGTGTAGCCTCTGCGGTGAGTATGTTTACTGTCATCTGGTACTCAGGATTAGCATCAAATATTCTCCTCATGGTATTGGAAGAATATAAATAAATTCCAAGAATGTCACCTTAACTGTTTAATGCTACAGAATTGTCTGTGTTTTGGTTTATGGTATTGAAAGGTGAAGGCGGTACATGTGGTACTTCGCATTTTCAAAAATGCTGCTCAGGAAATTTGAGAAATGTCAGAAATAATCGGAACGGCGCTATGCCGGCAGATCTAGATTAAAATTTGGCATTTGGTATTTTTTTATATATTGCTCGCACTATTGGACTAAATGCACCAGCAGCGCCCGAGCGTCACCGGCAACTACCAGAGGGCGCTAATTAGCAACAATTAACTGACTTATTGATTGTTCGACCGTTCGATCGAGCTTCAAGCTGATAGAGACATAAGCGAGGATCTTGGAAATCAGGGTATAAGGACTTTCCTTGAGGGCAGCTGACTGACTTGTATAGTCAACTTCAATTGGTAATTGCTAATGTAACGTTATGAGATCAAAGCAATAATTATCGACAGGTGCGATGACCACGAGGGCATTATTATTACGATCTAATAACTATATATGATATTTTAAATTGTAATATCACATGAGAACTTAATCATCGTTTCTCAAATTGAATTGTAAATTAGATTTGATTTTTAACTCAATAGTGAATTGAATTATATTTTGAATTAGTTCGAATTGGATTGGAATGTGGATTATATAGGATTGTGGATTGGATTATATTGTGTTTCGAATTGCATTGTAGATCAAATTAAATTGTGAATTGGATTGGATCTAAGATTGGATATGATTGTGGATTACAATAGATTTTTGACTCAATTGTGGATTGAATTAGATTGTTAATCACATTAAAACGAATTGAGATTTCGATAAGATTAGATTCTTAATTGGACTAAAATGTGGATAAAATTGGATATTAGATTGAGTTAGATTGCAGGCTGAAGTATGGCTGAGATGGCATGGCGAATTGAGTCAGTAACGGGAACGGGATTGGGACTGTAATCGACAATATTGCCTCCTTATCATTTGAATAACACAGACAATTTTACACAATCTCTTTCATTTATTTAACATCCCCTCTGTCACGTTTTCTATTTCTATACATTTCTTTCATTTAATACAATTTTTTTAATTAGGCAAGTCGTATCAAACAGATAATTTCTCTACTTCAAAGAAGGAAAAAACAAACAATTATTCTTATTTGGAACATGGATTCTCTAAAAAGAATGATAATTTTGAGTTGGTTCAGGGAATGATTTTAATTATTCCAATTTGAACATTTCTTTGAAAAACTTCTACTTCATTTAGAGGAATAATTTGCTTGGTTCAAAATAATGAAGTTGAATAAATTATTTCTAACATTTTTGTCGTTGCTTTACTTGAAGCCCACCGAAACATCTGCTTTACAAGGAATCTGCAAATTACCAGTAACATGAAATTCGTACGAGGGTATCAGTGTTTGAGCTTCCTATGTTTTGGAGGCCATTGTCAATTAAATATCAGAATATAAATGGCCCGATATGAGCATCCCGAAATCAGTACACAAAAAGTAGTGAAATTGTTTGTTTTGCCAAAACCTTTCCATTTTCCTAGTTTTATTGTTATTTACCGGACCATCATGACGACTCTTAATCGTCACTTTGATGGCACTTTCTGACGGTGAGTATACGTGATTAAATTTAAATGAATTTTACAATGATATTTGTATTGATACTTAAAGAATTTATAAACCACGATGCGGAAAAGAAATTCGAATCACAATTCAAACGAGGACGAAGTTAATATAAAAAAGAATATCATATTCATTAACGGTAATAAAATTACTTTGTGCTCTTCCACTAATAAAAAATAAGCGCCTGCTTCAGTTATAAAATTTGTACTTTTATTGCATAAATAATTTCAAACGTTTTCAACAGTATATTACACTACAAGTATTACCACGAGTTATGTACGATATTTTATTCGAAATCAGCATTTTATGAGACTGCAGGGTCGATTGAAAAGTAATTCGTGACAATTATAAAATTTTTGGTCAGGAAAACATACGACTCTCATATCAGTCATCTGCTTGGCTGTAATCGGTAATCTCTATGGCGCGAAATTGGAAAATGGTTCGATCCGAGCTACAGTATGATCTGGAAAAGAAACTGCACGCGCTCCCAGCGAAATCGCGGTAAAATTTCAGCTGTAACCACAGCTCACGACCTCAGACAGGTGGTTACAGTCTATGACGGATTCAATACGATGATCCGGCAAAAGTCTCGAGTCAACGATATAAAGTCGACTTTATACCGTTGACTTGGCATGATGAAGCCAAAAATAAAATTTTAAAAATTTTTGACTAGTTAACGATGTTGTTAACCAATTTTAAAACAGCCTGATGAAGTCAGCGCAGCAATGCTGACGAAACGTCGCCTTTGAATAAAATAAAAATTGGAATTTTTTTCTCTACATCCAACTCATTTGGCCCTACAAGATCAAAAAACTACTTCAAGTAACTTCAACATGGAGGGCGAAAAAGATAATTCAATTATGAAGCTCTTTGATTTGTTTCTTCATTGTTCGGAATTTCTCAATTTAGTGAACAGTGTCCTTAGTTTAGTCAGTGGAGTGTTACACCTATCGATCTCTTCTTCGATATCACCGCTGTTACCGTGTCTTCAATGTTTGTATCATCGTTGACGCCTTTTTCGAGATTTTCATCAATTTCAATACTTCCGTGATTTTCGTCTGTTTTCTCGTTAATTCTATCATCAAGATTCAGTTCTTTCAGCATATTCTGTGCTGATAGATTCAGAATATGAGCATAACATCGGAAGTGCTGATTTTCAAAGTCGAACGTCATCAATCGAGACAATTTGCCATAAATGTTGTATTCGCAAAGGGGTTGTCTACTGCGACACCTTAATCCTTTTCTTTCAAACCATACTCTGTCACGACTTTGTAAAAAACGGATGCGATGTCTCTACCTGTATGCTCACCATTCGAAGGACAGCAGACAATATGGAGTGATTGCAAAACCCAATCATCAGCAATAAAATGCATGGCTAAGCTATCAAAGCATTCCTATCAAGGCTTTGAGTTTGTCACGTTTGGGCACTTTTCCCGTGAATTCATATAATTGGAATAATCTTGGATTTCATCGTCATCAAAAAAATTATACGGTAGATACTTTTTCAGTATCCAGTCGACTGTTTTCTTGTTGAATTGCTTTTGAGCAAGAGTCTATGGAATACAAATGAGGAATGTTAAACTTTGAATAGAGAAGCCGATTATTTTTCTGTATTGAAATTCTATCAAAGAAATATTGTTAAACAACTTTAAATTGTTCCTGCTAACAAAAAATATTATAAATAAAGTCAAAAAACAGACAGTGTCCCTCTGAGGAAATTGTTTCCTGTTTTTTGAAGACCCTCTTGCAAGATTCTTTAGGATAATTATTATAGCAGAGAACACTGTTAATGAAAAGTTGATTTGTGATAGCTGATTATTCAAATATTTATCAATTACAATTATAATTGAAACTTGATCAAGCCTTTTTCTCAAGGAATGTTACAATTCATTTTCATAATACATAATATAGTGAATTTTTTTAGAGGGACAGTGTCCAATTGTTGACATTGTTCATAATATTTGTCTTGAACAAAAAATATTTCATATTTATGATATATTTTTTCGATGGAATATTACTAGTCAATATATAGAATTCCTGAAAAAAACAACAAGAACTCAACGATTAAATTCGGACAAACACCAGAAAATGCTCCTATTGCAATTCCTAAAAAAAAAAATAAAAAAATTTGTTTCTTTGGATAAAAATAAAAAAAACTAGTCAGTTGTTTGCCACATGAATGAATTAGGTAACTGTTTGTCTTCTTTGACGTTTAATACGACTGGAGGAGAATGAGCCGAGATTTCGAAACCTGATAATAATAAAATCGTAGGGAAGAATAATTATGTTTCGACGTGGCCCAATGAAAAGGTTCCGCGTGGCTTATCATTTGGGAGATACAAATTATATAAATAGTCCAATGGAGCAGCAGAATATTCTCGAATCGAACATTTAATCAAATCCTTTAATGATACAGTAATTAGCTGTTCCTCTGATTGTACAAAATGAAGATCGCTTGTACTTTGGTCTCCGCCATAATGGTCATTCTCAATTCTATCGGTAAATATTACAATTATTCTTTAATCTAATGTACATTATCAAATAAGCAACTTCCAGAACTACTTTTTAAGAAAAGTGCATTCAAATGATGATTCTTGATCAAAAAATGGAACTATTCAAATATGGAAGAAATTCAAGAAATTGGTTAGATCATCAAATTAAGCAGGTTTAGTTATGAACCATACAGTTGCACTGTTAACCAAAACAGATGAAATTTCTACTATAGATTATTTCTATACATAAAAGTTAATTGATTAAATTCTCTATTTCGAACATTAATTTTCGACCAAAGGGTGCATATATTCTTTGAATAATAAAACAAATTCAGAACGAACTAGTTTATCTCTAAAATAAGTAGTTGAATTTTGAAACAATAAATATGAATTCTCAACAAAAAATGCACTAGTTGCTATTCCATCCAGAAAAGATTTTAATATTCAATCAAAAACAGCTGAGCTCAACCGAAAATGACGAATTTATAATCAAGACAGATTTTCCAGTCAAGAAAGAAAGAAAATCAACCAAGTTGTTGATTTTCAAGACATGACAAAGGTTTTACGAAACAGTGGAATTTTTAACACAAAAATATGAACTTTTGAGAAAAAAGTCAATCTTTAACAAACTTGTACCTTCCCCAGTCTGGATGCCATGGTTCCTGAACGGTCCCTAAGAGATTTTAACTAATTTTAAAGCAATTTCAAGTGATTTTCGCAGATTTTGTATGATTTCTCGCCATTTCGACGTAGTTTCAACAGATCTAGTGGAATATTTTATATTATTTGACAATATTACATCGGATTTCAAGGGAAACGTAGATCAGATGATTCCTTATATGAAAAAATATAACCTGAAAGGGAAAAGAATTTTGTTGTTTACATACGTGTGTTTCTAATCTCATTCTACCTTGCGAAACTGAAATAATTTCATCACCGGATATTAGATCATTCTTCTTTTTTGTTTATCGTCAGCACAGTTTTATTGTATTGAAACGAACATTTTGTGAGTCACCTCGACAGTTACAAAATCAGATTACAGTAAAGATAATAATAAATGTAAAAACCTGAGTAGGACGAGCTTGAAGCCTACAATTTGTGAGATAACGACTACACTGTTAACCAAATTATTTATTAATGCATTGATTAGTTTCTCCTTCACTTTGAAAAATGAGGATGGCTGATACTATTAGTTTAACATTGGCGATCATTCTTAATTCTATTGGTGAATATAATAATATAATACATCTATAATTTTCGATATACTATAAGCTCACTACAAGTAACCTTGATAGATTTAATTCGCCTCTTATGCCATTTGATACTTTTCAGAAACTCTATTTGTGTAGATGGAGCTGATCAGAACCGGCCCCGTCGCATTCGAACAAATCATAATGCATATGATCGTCTTGAATCTGTACAGATGACGCCCCGTGAAGCTCGACGTGGTCAAGGTCAAGGAACTAGTCACTCACGTTAGTATATTATAATTCTTCTGGTACTGGAAAAAATTCTTGGAATTCAGAACAAAATCCAAATTTTATCTCTTAACCGCCAATAAATTATTGTTCTTGCCGAACGGCGTTGTCCCCTGGAGACCTTTGAAACAAGTTTCGAATTTAACTTAGGAAAGTAAATATTCTTAAGAAAAATTCAATTGCGCATCTTTTTTGTCAGCGTAGAAATGATGTGGGTTTTCCCGTTTTTTCCCGTTTTTCGAACCGAAACCCCGTTTTTTCTCAAACTTTCTGTAAACGTTAAAAGTTTGTGAAAATGGATGACATTTGTGGAAATTCATTAGAATTCGCGAAATTTGTGTAAATGGAACTTCATGGAATTTTTTGTTTGTAAATTACACATGTGGCAAAAATATAATTACAAATAATTTTTTACCATTCTTTAATTCATCGGTTCATATTGAAGACGCATAAGAAAAAGTCCTACATTTTCAACCTTCATCAGTTAATATATTCACTTTTCATAAAATCTAACTTCCGAATAACGTTTCAAGTTTTATGTTTGCACATTTGTCAATAGGCAATAAGAAGTTTAAATAACATAATATTATAAAAATACACAATCCATGGTGTCTAGATTATATTTGCCTCATATAACTTTTGACCCTTGGTTTTGTTAATATGAACTGACTTTGGGATCACATTTGGGCTATCTTTATTTTAGGTCAATGGCAAATTGTTGGGGTTGGTTGAAAAAATTCTTTCATAAAAATCCCTGTTTCATATTGTACAGGTGCAGGTAAGCAGCAACTGGAAGCAACACCATATGAGATGGAGTATTCTGAGGATTTTTACCACCGTCTGCACGGACCAAGCTCACCTAGTGATAACGATGATGATGAACGTAAGTATATATATATATATATATATATATATTTTGAATTGAAAAAAAAGGTTGTGATGCAGAAAAAAAATTCCATTTCATAACCGCTAATAAATTGCTGTTGCTAAACGGCGTTGGCTGTTGGAGACCTTAGAAACAAGTTACGAATTTTAACTTACAAAAGTACATATTCTTACAGAAAATTTAATTGCGCTTCATCTTTCTTCGCGCAGAAATGTTGTAGCTTTCCTCGTTTTTAAAGTAAACTTGAAAGCCCCGTTTTTTTATCAAAGACAGATAAACACATTGATAAGAATCGTTTTTTCTAGCTTCTTAATAATTATTGAAAATTTCTGGAAATTTATGCGTATTTATGGAAATTCATGGAAATGTGTAGTAATTCGCCGGAAATTTCAAAAATCAGTTCTGCTGGATGCATACGCGTGCTCAGGCTATAAATGCTGTAAACCGGAAGAACAACGTTCACGACAACTGCAGAATGAACGAAGCCGAGAGAATCGACAAAGAGTGTTCGAATCTTTATTTGGGTATTTTAATTCATTTCTGAACTTTTTTGGTTGTTCTTGACTAATTTACATATAAACTTGTCATATTTGTAAAAAAATTGTTTAAAAATGTTAGTTAATTATTGAAAATGCAGTTCGTGGTATTAATTCGGATGTTGAAATGCCGGAAAAGGCCGTAACCGGCAGTTACGGTTCTCTTCGAATTACGGACCACATAATATTAATATTACATATTATTAATATTATCATAAATAATTTTTGAATTCTTAACAACAAAATTCAATTTTGTACATACCTGATGGCCAAAAAATCCATCCCAATTTTTCCGGATATTCATAAATTATTTCTTAAGAAATAATTCATGTCAAAAAAATAGTTTTTTTTTTGTTGTTGTTAAGAATTTAACTTTCATGGTAGAAAATCAATTTTTCCTGTTGTAAGTTCATTTGTTTGATTGAATATTCAACTATTTGTTTGAAAAATTCAATTCTTCTTATTAAAAAGTCATTTTTCTAGTTAAAAATTTATTCGATCAAAGTGTACCTTTTTTTAGTTGAAAATCCAACTAATTGTTCCAAAATTAATTTTTTTGATTGAAAAATTACCTATTCCATTTTCGGTTGAACATTCATTTTTTTTCGTTGAATATTTTAGACTTTTTTTGCATCGAAGGAACCATTCATTTATTGATATATTCTTTGAATTCAAGATGATATATGCGAACTAAATCAATAGAACCTAATAATAAAATCCAACTATCTTTGGTTGAAAAGTCTACTATTAAATTTTTAGTTGAGAGTTCATCTTTTACGCTTCGGAATTTTATCATTTTGTTGAAAGTTCAACAATTATGTCGGAAATTCATCCTTTTTGGTAAGAATTTGATTTCCTGGGGTGGAAAAATTAATTTCCCTGTTTGGAAATTCTTTTCTTTTCTTCTCAGAATTTAATTCTTAACTGAAAACTTCACTATTCGGTTTTCGTTAAAAAAAATAAATAAAAAAATATATATATATATACATAAAATTTATAAAACTTTATAGATAAACTTTTAAATTAATATTATAAAATAATTTGAAATTAAATTTTTAATAATAATAATAAATTATAAGTAAAAACATAATTTATTTGAAAATAATGATGAAGTTAGTAAGTAAAATTTTGAATTTATCATATGAATAAATTTAAATATTAAATTAATGAATGTCGCAAATTTTAATATTGACCTGTTTATTAAAAACATCTTCCAAATTATAATTAATTAAAAGTCTAATCTGCTCAATGAAATATACGTAAAATATTTTAAAATATCTGCAGTATCCTAACTGTACTAAGGTAGCATAATAATTTGTCTTTTGATTTAAGACTAGAATAAGAGATTAAATAAAATATTAACTTTATTGATTCAAATAACAAATAAAATTTATTTTCAAGTAAAAAATCTTAAATATAATTATTAGACGATAAGACCCTATAGAACTTTATAATTATAGAATTCAAATTAAAAAATTTATATTTAATATGAATTTTTTAATTATCAAATTGGGGATATTAAAAACTTCTATAAATTTTTTTATTAAATTTAATATGTATATATGTGAACATAAATCTATAATAAAAAGAGTGTTTGAATACGAATTATTCGAATAACTTACTTTAGCGATAACAACATGATTTTTTTAAAAGATGTTATTGATAAAAAAGATTATGACTTCAATGTTGAATTGAGATAAATTACACAGGACCACAAAATGATTCAGGGAGTCTACTGGGATTATAATAGGTGTAATTTATGTTTTTGGGGTCGCTGAACACGAATCCGTTCGCAGAATTGAGCCAGCACGTCAGGATTTGCAGTAGAATTAAAAAAATCGCTAAAACTCCCGATTTTCTGGATACATTTCGGTCCCAAACCCACAAACCCTAAACCCACGAACACCAAACCCCAATACCCACAAACCTCAAATATAATACCAATTGAGAAATTGGTATTGTAGGATGTGAGGTTTTTGGGTTTGTGGGAATGGAGCTTGTGGACTCACGCTAAACAAGCACCTCATCGTGAGAGGCAAGGTGACTCTCGCTAAACAAGCACCCTATCGTGAGAGGCAAGGGGACTTACGCTAAACAAGCACCCCCTCGCGAGAGGCAAGGGGACTCACGCTGAATAAGCACCCCGTCGTGAGAGGCAAGGAGATTCACGCTGAACAAGCACCCCATTATGAGAGGTAAGGGGACTCACGCTAAACAAGCATCCCATCGTGAGAGGCAAGGGGACTCACGCTAAACAAGCACCCCATCGTGAGAGGCAAGGAGACCCACGCTGAACAAGCACCCCATTATGAGAGGTAAGGGGCCTCACGCTAAACAAGCACCCCATCGTGAGAGGCAAGGGGACTCACGCTGAATAAGCACCCCGTCGTGAGAGGCAAGGAGACTCACGCTGAATAAGCACCCCGTCGTGAGAGGCAAGGAGACTCACGCTGAACAAGAACCCCATTATGCGAGGTAAGGGGACTCACGCTAAACAAGCACCCCATCGACTTTCAAGTTAAGACCTTCTTCAAGCCTGAAAGTTGGGGGTTTTTCTGGTTTCGTTATCAGATGTTAGCGGCCTCCACAACCATGGCCCGCGACCTAATGAAGATATCGTTAAAACTTTTTGGTTTGGGAGAGTGTCTCTGGAGCCCTTCTCCCTCTTGCCTATCGAATAAGCCTTAAGGGTTGCTCCATGTGAAGTTTGTGCAGCCACCACCCCCTGTGCTGAGCCTTGGTTGCTGATTGAGAGACGCGCATTGCGGACTGTCTTCCTTTGTTCGCCAGAAAGTTTCTTCTTCCTTGCTGCCATTCAGTTCTTGACACGGCGATCACATCTTAGCTTGGGAGCATGAGAACTCGCGCTTTCAATATCCCAGTAGGCTTTGCCATTACCCCCTGGTAGGATCGCTCCTTAGTTTGCGTTCCACTTACCAGAGTCCGTCAGTTCCCAAGAGTAGCCACAACTCGCGATGCAGACCCTCTGGTTCACCTATTTCAGATCTGCGGTCTAATGAGCCCCGTAAGCCCTCCACCAGCTACAAGGTCCCGCGATCCCTAGGGAGGGATCTTAAAATTAGGATTTTACCTTTTTTTTCTCACAAGACACGTGATAAGACTGTGTTCGTTAGAGCCGAAGGAGCTTTAAAAAAAGAATATTCAGTCACTCAATTTCAGTTGTCGATGGTTCGACCTTCAATATTGAAAGTTCTGCGATGTTGATCCTATTATCGAGCAAAGAGCACGAGAAACAACAGGTGCGCGCGCTTGGCCCGTTTAAACATGCGAGCGATATGAGCCTCGCGCGCAGTTTACGGCGAGAATGTGCCCTCGTAGCGGGAAGGTTTTTTTCGCATCAACCGAAACGAAGATAGCAAATATGAAGGTGATTTCCGTTGCAGGTAAAGATAACTCTGAACTCAGTGTGAAGATTATACTTCGTTTTTTTTCTGTTCAAATCGAATTGAGAAATTAATGATTCATTAAACTTTATACATTCCTCTTTCCCTTTCACAGAATTGAGCTCACAAACACCTCGGGGTCGCAGTGCTGTTCCAGAACCTCTATTAGAAAAGATGAAAAGACTTACTACTTCAGATGGTCAGTATTTTCACGGATATAATTAGTAGAGAATTTTTTATTTCCAGAATTAAACGTCAGCTTGATGAAGATGAGACACATAAACAAACAGTAATGTTGATTGTTCACTTTTTTCATTTCAAAAACTTAATTGCTACGTGAGATAATAATTTTAATATTGGATTTCTCGATCATTAGCATCGTTAACTACCTATCCAGCTTCACTTGCTATAAAGTGTCACAAATCACTGAATATAACTTCTATGTGACCCGAAAGAACCTAATTCTCTCCTCGTGAAATACTCACCTCTCTGTGGCTTGAACACAAGTTTACCCCTCATCACGGAGGGCAAGAGTGAGCTACAGCTACAGGGCAAAAGTGAGTTACGAGTTGGGCTAAAGAAGGTGAATCTGGAATTAAGGGCAGTGTGTGTTACGGGGTCGAACTGGAAAATGCGAACCTAGTACTTGGGACAGCAATTACCTAGCTACGGAGTAGAGATGGAAGAGGTAAATATGGGACTTGAGAGCACTGTTGATTTACATATTTGAACTCGATAATGCGGAAAGCGAACTTGAGAGCACAAGTAAGCTATTAATATCAGCTGGAAAAGGCGAACCTAGGAATACTGGGGCACTATTGAAGAACGGCGTCAGACAGAAAAATGCGAATCTGGGACTTGAAACTACCAGTGAGCAACGGGGCCCAGCTGGAAAAAGGGAACCTGGAATTCTCTGAAATTATTTCTGGTCGAATCATCCTAGCAAGTTCCTGGTCAGCTCATATTCTAGGGTTCGATTTTCATCAGCATTGATTTCTACTGCTTTGCGTTTCGGATTAAATGCCGGGATAGAATCGTTACGTTCATAAGCAGCTTTTGTCATGAATAGAGCACCAGGGTAAATAGTGGTGTCCCTGCATTTCGATGAGTAGCTTTTTACATATATTGAACAGAGATAACCATCATGCATATGATTCTGAAGTTCTCTTCAAGAAGTAAGAAAAGTGAATGTATAAAGACGATTGAAATCTCATCGATGTACTGATCTTAATGTAATCGCACAAGTTGAACAGCAGCTATTGGGCATCTAAATTTTTTCTCCATTTTTGGGTTCAATCTGGAAATATATCTCGTTGCCTTTTCACATTGCAGGAGAAATGTTTTGTCTCTGTTTTTGTGGGACGAAAAAAACGCAAACGTAGGAAGAGCTATCGGGATAATCTTCGCAGCTGTGCTCCATTTAGCAATCTTCGCATAATGAGATTTGAAGAAAGGCTTAACGCAAATGTATTAAAGTTGAATAGAAATAAATACATTTTCTCTTGCAGGTAGTATATGTCAGATGGTTGAACAGCAAGGCACAGAAAAATCACAACGATAGGCCGACGAAACCTTGGTGTATATTAAGGACACGTATTGACCAAAAATAGTAGTTTCAGAAAATTTGGCACTTCTCGTTTCAGGAAATTGACTCTACCTTCCTTGGAGAATTCAGCAGGTCAAGGTCATAGCCAACACAGTCAGAGCGACAATGATGGTAGTGAAGCACTGAAGTACACTTTGGGCCGCAATATGTCTTATCACTTCTTTTTCGCTAGCTATTCTATTTATATTACTTTACTTGATTGCCAGACCTCATAATTAATCTCCCATTTTCGAAAAAGATAATCCAAAGGCCGCCAGATAGTTTTTCCAACACAAAACTACAAGAATGCTCATTTTTAAAGATAATTTAATTGGGTTTTCAGTATCCCGAATCCCGACAGCCCAACGACTTGACACAAATGAACTTCAGAATAATGATCGGTGGATGCATTCCATTCCTGCCCAGTCAATTTTCCACTTCAAAACTACGTCGACAAATTTTGTATGGCGTGGTCAAAGTGACGACTCCAACGACCCGTTGATTTAAGTAAACCCGTGGCGTTGCTCGAGATCGGCAATAACTAAATTTCAATGGCGTTTGCCTACCTGTTCGGCACATGAGGTTGAAACGTGACTAGTTTTACATTCTAGAGACAAAGAATGAGAGGACCTACCTGGAAGTACTCATCATCCCCTTTTCGATCCCCTCATGGTTCCTGATTTTGTTTCAGTTATTTTCTCCACTTGCAATTTAGGATTTGACGATCTTCCACGGGATGGTCTCGGTAAGAGTTTAGAGAAACAAGTGAGTCGAGAGATAGTGGGAGAGAGACGACATGGCGGTTTCCGGATTTCGTTACGCAAATCGTCGCCGTCTGCTACCCGCCGACTTCACCACGTGTGTAAAGTTTCGCTGTTATTCTGTTTACTGAATTAATTTCATCAGAACATCAAGTGAGTTCGAATATTATTCTCATATATTGTTCAATGCGACAATACATCTAAATATATATTTTTGGGGGGTTTCACGAAGTTGAAATGAACGAACTCTTTGGGTGTTAAAGTGAAACACGAATTTTCGAGGACGAATGTTGAACGCACGGAGTATGTTCGGGCATCGGAAGAAACCTATCTTCGGTGCTGTAAACAGAAAGGATTAACAAACATCAACATTCTATTTTGCTACAAAGAAAACGTGAAATTGCTCCTGTTCCTGGTAGCAAAATCCTAACACTTGAAACCTTACACAATCGTACTTCTGTCCTCTGGAGCAGAAAACCTGAGGGACATATAGGAACAGGTCTTCGTTCCCTCTGATTTATGCGGATGTTGGCCGACTTTCTTAGTTTGAGGTTATTTTAGTTGTATTGAAAGTAACCAAGTAGATTTGTTGAATGAATGATGAATTGGCCTTCGATGAGGAAAGTTTTTATTAGATATCTGACGTAGAACTCTAATATTCTAGGCTACTATTTAAACTGTTCACAGACAAGTAATTTTTGTTGACTAGTTTTTCTGAACTTATTTCCTCAGTAAATTTACAAGCAAACTACTAGAATTTTGAATGTTCTCTGGGGGTAACCAATTACCTTGTCACAGTCGTTCCCGCGTGTGTAGAACACCTGGATAGTATGTGTTTTAGGTACTCAGACTGTGCATGTCACGCTCCGCACCTATTCCTGACAATCTCTTGACATGGAATGCGGCCAAGGTATGCTTAGATGGAAATGACACAGTCCTGGCAGAAAATTTTTTTTTAAATTAAAACAGATCGGACTAGCTTTACACGCAATTTAAAATATATTCACACACAAACACGGGGAAAACAAAAGTGAATTTTGTTTCGTTCAATTTTCTAGTGGGTAAACTTTTCATATCCACGCAAAAGAAGATAGTGAATCATACCACGTGAAGGTAGTTTTTATTGCAGCTAAAGATAACTATGAAATCAGGGTAAAGATTATACTTCGTTTTTTCTGTGCAAGTCAATATGAAAAATTATTTCGTCTTGAAACTTTATAGACTTTTCCTTGTCCTTTCACAGAAGCAAGCTCTAGCTCACAGAATCCTGAAAAGCTCGCCGAGGCTACAGTACCTCTTCTGAAAGGAATGCAAAGCATCAAAACTCGAGATGGTCAGTATTTTCATAAAATCCATGAGTTGTTAAATTTTGATTTTCAAAATCAGATTTGAGCATAACGAAAATGAGACCAATACGTAAAGCATAACTTTGGAATGCTTAGTTCCGAGTTTTTCTTTTTGTTCTCATTTCATGAATTTCATTCACTCCTAAAATTATCACTTGAAAATTAAATTTCTTTTATAAGTAATTGGCGAATATTTGACGAATTTTGAAATTTAACGTCCTGAAGAGGAAAACGACAAAGTTTTCGAAACGTTGGCAGAAATAAAGGATTTATAACATCAGAATCTACTTTTGGTCTGAAGTATGTCAGTTTCTTTTTACCATCTACATGTATTATTTATATAAACTTATTTTACTCAGACAAACAACATCGCTTTAACACCATTTCTAATCTAATTAATCAAATAGAAAATTCGTACTCGCATTTCGAGCGTCGACTAAAAAATATATATACGTAAACACTCCGTAAGCCACCAAGTTAAGCTAGAAAAGGAGAATTTGGGACTCAAAGACTGAGCTACAGGATCGCACTGGAAAATGCAGAACTCAGACTTGGGGATTAAGTGATATAAAAGGTGCACCTGAAAAAGACGAATCTGGGACCTGGAAAAACTAGTGAATTGATGGCTCGAACGGTAAAAGGTGACTTGTGGTCGAACTTTGCTACAGGGTCGAACTGGAAGCGAAGAATCTTGACGAATAATTTCGAATTCGGAACGGAAATTAGAAGAAAAAAAAATGTAAGCTTCAATATGCTTTCTGAAAACTCAAAAAAATTATCAATGATGATGTTGGAACTTATAGGACTGAATCTCCATTGCGAATCTTGCGAGGTTTAATATTCCTATCAACAATGTTCAACAATTCAAATATGTACTGAGGGGTATTATCTGCAAATATGGATCAGAGTAAGTTGCTCATACAAAAATTCCTTTATAAGCCACAGTCAAGATCCTATGTCTCTGACGATATAAAGAGGTGTGACGGACACATGCGTTCAGGTCTCCTTCCAATTAGTCGTGGGGGTTTTCCATCATGTCATAAAACGCTATGCAACACTAGTCAAAAAACGACAAAATGAAGCTTTCATCTAATGGAATATTGGTTGAAGTAGAAAGGAAGTCTTCATTCTTATTTGGCTGCTGTAAAATTCTAAAGGTGCTTCTCGAGATAGCCATTACATGCTTCTTCCAGTACAGAGTGCGGTTCGTTAAAAATCCTAAATCTGTAACCATTTAGAGAAAAGCAATCCTTACATTGATTACCTTGAATACGGAGGGGGGGAAGGGTGTGATTTCAGCATTTTTCGAAAGGGAAGGCAGACGGTCCAATGAGGATGCCGTGGGTTTCAATTGGGATTAGCATGAGCCCGTTTGTCACAGCCCAATGTGCCACGAAATACAGATTATGAAGCTTACCTAGAATACTTTTCAGATCAGACGCTGGCACTGATAGGTAGAGTTGAATTTCATCGACATGCTTGCGATTTTTCCAGCATTGCAACTCACCACCTGGAAAAGAAGTGTAAATATTGAAGAAAGTTGGAGCATCAGTTCTGGAGCCTGTTTGCAGCGGGTCTATTAATTAATTGTTATCAAAAAAATCAGTGAGCTGGCGATGCACAATTCGATCAAGCGACTTACAGCGAACGTTCAAAATATAGACAGAACGTATGCCATTGGGTGAACAAGGATTTGAAATCTTGGGAACAAGACGGATGACTGCCATCTTTCAGCTATCGGGGAAAATCCCGCTCTGCAGCAAAACGTTGTAAATCTAGAATGAAATCAGAAAAATAACAGGTAAGGGATGCCTGATTATTTCAATAGAGATACCATTTGGACCAATAGCATTTGAATGGACTTCAGAAATTCCTATCAATAGAGGGACAGGAGAGATGTCTGAGAAGAAGAGGTTACTATCATCAAAGGAATCCTTGCGCAGGGCGAGGGTGTGAGGTATGTCACTATGGCAGGCTGATTAAGTGGCTCGTTAGATCATTGAAAGAACGGATTCAAAAGTTTGCCCAAGGACTGAGTATATGAGGATGTCTAAACAAGTCAAAGCTGCTCCCAATCAAGCAGCGTATTGTTGACAAAACAAGCGTGTTGTCTGATGCAAGGAGGAAGATACAGAAGAAGGAGAGATTATGTCGGATGTGCAATTCTATTGAAAATTAGTCTAAGCGAGCTATTTCTAATATGTTGTCAATTAGCAATATACTCTATATGACTGTATTACCCGACTGTATGGCTGTATCCATACCGGCAATAAAATAGGGTGAATCTAGTCCTAGATATTGTTGTACAACCTGTTAATTTCTATCAGTGAAATTGCGACGCCAATTTCAACGAAATAAGTCAATAATTTTTTTTTTCCTTGAAACTAACTTACTAAAAGCAAATATCTTAGAAGGACAAGCATTACTGAATTTGCGACAAAATAATCAAATTCGCGACCAAATAAGAAAGTTGAAATTCAGAGAAGATGAATCCTTAACCAGAAGGAGTCATCATTAATGAAATAAAGTCAATTTTCTTATGGCGTTCCATTAATGTAGTTCGTAATTGTGTAGAAAAAAAATGAAAAAATTTGTCATACTTTGAAGTCTGCTATACATACATGGGCACTTTGATTAGTGTTTCAAATGCACGATTAAGAAACTTGACATCTTGATTTTCTGGCTCAATATCCATGGATTTCTGTGCCGAATTCCAATATCCAAGATCATAAACGGCATCATCTATTTTTCTTACTGCATTTCTCAATTTGAACTACACGATTTGTTTCAGATTACAATTTGAAGCCCTTATTCTTTATTGATACTTAAAAATATTGCATACATCTGTTTAGTTTCTATCAAAATATAATTTAGGTATCAAAAGTCAATCATTTTCTTTTTCTTTTCACAGAATTCAGTACGAGGACCAGGGGTTATGAACCTCCTCCTATAAAACTTCGTGTTCCAGGTACAACGCACAAAATACATAAATGGTATAGTATACCTGAAGCCAAATTTTCATCTACATCTCCCGGAGAGGCGCCCGCGCCATCTTATTTGTATCAAACACTATTTGACTTTGGTAAGAAGAATAAACTGACATGGAGATTAGACGATGTATCACGTCCACGCTTGATCCCTGTAGATAACTCAGGGAGAGAAACTCCTGTAGCAATAAATGTTCGTGGTGACATTATTGGAACTTATCGGGCTTCTTCCAATACCATTTACAGAATATTTGATATTGATGGTAAGACCCAGGTGACAGTTAATGTATACACCGGCAAGGTTAGACCTTATAGCGAAGTTATTCGGTAGCTTTCCTTTTGATCCGAATCTGCGTCCATGCGATCTCTTCTTGTAAGTAATTTCACAAGTCTGCAAGTGATTATGTGATTAAATGCAATTGTGTGTATATCAATATCAAAAATCGTGTGTATTTGAATTAAAAAATGGTATCTATAATACCAAGAAATGTATTTGGAGCTTAAGTCATTATAGACCTTATTATTTTACATACAATCCCATATAACGAAATGATTTGATAATTTGAACTAGATCTGAAGCAGTGAATTTTTTCAGAGGAACAGTGTCCGATTGTTGAATTTGTTTATAATATTTGCTGTGAACAAAGAAGATTTCATATGAGCCGAAAGTTCGCAATCTGATAATAATACAATCGTAGGGGAAAATAATTATGTTCCGACGTGGCCCAATATAAAGGTTCCGCGTTGCACATCATTTATGAGATAACGATTATACACGAAGTCCAATGAAGCAGCAGAATATTCTCAATTCGGACTCTGAAGCAAATAGTTTAATGATACAGTAATTAGCTGTTCCTCTGATTGTGCAAAATGGAAATCGCTTGTAGTCTGGTCTCCACCATAATGGTCATTCTCAATTCTATTGGTAAATATGATCATAATTCTATAATTTATGTAACATTATTGAATTAGCAACTTTCAAAACTTAATGATGATTCTTCAACAAAAAATGGAATAATTCAAATTTGGAAGAAATTCAACAAAATGTTCGGATTCTCAACTTAGCAGGTTTAGTTATGAACCGAACAGTTGCACTGTTGACCAAAAAAGATAAAATTTCTAGCATAGATTATTTCTCTACGAAAACAGGTGAATTCCCAACAGATTCCGTGAATTCAGAAGCAAATGGCTGAATTTTCAACTAAAAAACATCAATTTTCAATTGAGATTTAATTGACTGAATTTTCTATTTTAGAAATTAATTTCCACCCAATGGGTGCATATGTTATTTTAATAATAAAAAGCCTTCCTAACAAAGTAGTTTATTCTTCAAATTAGTCATTGAATTTTGAACCGATGAATATGAATTCTCAAGAAAAAATGCAATAGTTGCTATTTCTTCCAAAAAAGATTTTAATAATAAATCAAAGACAGCTGAGTTCAACCAGAAATGACGAGTTTTCAACCAAGACAGTTTTTCCAGTCTGGGAAGAAGGAGAATCAACTAAGTTGTTGATTTCAAGGACCAAACAATGGTTCTTCAAAACGGTGGAATTTCCAACTTATAAATATGGAATTTCGAAAGGAAGTTCATTTTTAACATAATCGTCAGTATTTTTATGAATATCATGAGTAGAGAATTTTTGATTTTCAGAGTTAAAAGTCAGCATAACAAAGGTGAGATAACGAAGGTTCCCTTGTCCTTTTACAGAATCAAGCTCAAGCACACAGAGACCTTGGAACATCTCCGAGAACTACTTTTCTCAGTGCACTCTTTGATTTCGGACTACACAAAGTGTGCCAGAGCGCGCAAAATTGAGGTATTTCTTCTGTATTCTTGACTGCTTTAAAATATTACATATATCTATTTAGTTCCTATTGAAATATATTGTAGGTATTGAGAGTCAATAATTCATTTTTAATTTCACAGGATTACGTTCCCTGTCCTGGTGGCGTTCACTTCTTGCTCGACAACATGTTATCCTAAAACGTGGTGATACATTATATCGACGCCTCCAGTCAATATGAGTCTATGTGCTGACTGTTCCCTGTATGAGACTATTCCCTATGCTTATACACAGCGCATAGTCTCATACAGGGCGCTGTCAGCTCATAGACTCATATTGAATGGAGGCGTCGATAATATCTTATAAAATATGTAATGCCAAATTTGAATCTATTCCTGCCAGAACAGCCGTGTCTAGATTGTTTCTGACATTTTTCATTTTTCCTGAACAGCATATTATGACAAGCGAAGTAACAACTGTATCACCTCCACGTTTTGTGGCGTTAAACCGAGGCACAGACAATTCTGTAGCACTAATAGTCATGGTGACATTGTTGAAATTTATTTGCCTTCTTGCGATACCATTAGGAGAATATTTGATGCTTATGGTGAGTATTACATGACAGTGAACATACTGACCCTTGAGGCTAAACCTCATAGCGAAGTTTTTGGGTAACTTTTCTTCTGATTCGAATCAGCGTCCAGGCGTCTTCCCCTCCTGAGTAATTTACAAGTTTGCAATTAATTCTGTGATTGAACGCAGTAGAGAATAAGTCAATACTCAGGATCGTGTGCACCTCAAATAAAAAATGGTATTCCTTGTACCAAGGAAATGGATTTTGAATTTGATTTATTATAGTCTATAATGAACTGAACTCAAAATCCATTTCCTTGGTATTGGGAATACCATCTTTTATTTGAGATACACACGATCTTGAGTAATGATTTATTCACAATTGCGTTAAATCATAGAATTAATTGCAAACTTGTTAATTACTCACAAGGAGAAGTCGCGTGGACGCCACTTCGAATCAAAAGGAAAGTTACTCAAAAACTTCGTGATAAGGTATAGCCTCTAGGGTGAGTATGTTTACTGTCATCTGGTACTCAGGATTAGCATCAAATATTCTCCTCATGGTATCGGAAGAATCCAAATAAATTCCAAAAATGTCACCTTGACTGTTTAATGCTACAGAATTGTCTGTCTTTTGGTTTATGGTATTGAAAGGTGAAGGCGATACATGTGGTAATTCGCATTTCAAAAAATACTGTTCAGGAAATTTGAGAAATGTCAGAAATAATCGAAACGGCGCTATGCCGGCTGATGTACATTCAAATTTGGCATTTGGTATTTTTTTATATATTGTTTGCACTATTGGACTGAATGCACCATCACAGCGCCAGAGCGTCACGGGAAACTACCGGAGGGTGCTAATTAGCAACACTTAACTGTCTTATTGCTTGTTCGACCGTTCGATCGAGCTTCAACCTGATAGAGACATAAGAGAAGATCCTGAGGATCAGGGCATAAGGGCTTTCTTTGAGTATAACTGACTTACTTAATTAGTCAATTTTAATTAGCAATTGCTAATTTAACATTATGAGGTCAGACCAATAATTATCAAATGGTGAGATGACCACGAGAGCATTATTTTTATTAGGATCTAATAACTATGTATGGCATTTCTAATTGTAATATCACATTCAAACTTCATCATCGTTTCTCAAATTGAATTGTGAATTAAATTTGATTTTTAACTCAATAGTGTATTGAATTCTATTTTGAATAAGTTTGGATTGGATTGGAATGTAGATCATATTACAGAAGATTATCGAAAGAATTGTAAATTGAATAAGATTCTTAATTACATTAAATTAAATTGGAATTTGGATAAGATTGAATTCTTTATTGGATTGAAAGGTGGATAAAATTGGATTTTAGATCGAATTAGGTTTTAGGCTGAACTGTGGATTGAATGGCATGCTGAATTAAATCGGTAACGGGAAAATGATTAGGACTGTAATCAGGATTGGAATTGGGATTGGGAATGAAAAAAATTGAAATTTGAAATCACAAAAATTGTTTTCTCAGCTTTCTCAGTTGTTGCCGCAAACGATGTTTTTTGATATACAATTTATTCATCTGCATAGCTTTTTTGAAGACATATTTTGTTTATTTGGATAATTTTAAAGAACGCATAAGAATGAGTAAGTGAGTCAATATTAATTGTTCTTTCATTTTTAAGGAGATATTATTAAATGCGTAATGTAAGTGGAGGTGACGTAACCTATTTATATGTTTCACAATATTGCCTCCTTATCATTCGAATAACACAGAAAATTTTACATAATCTCATTCTTTTATTTAACACCCCTTCTTGTCACGTTTTCTACTTCTATATATTTCTTTCATTCAATGTAATTTTTTGTAATTAGGCAAGTTGTATCATTACAGGAATAATTTGCTTGGTTCAAAATAATGAAGTTGAATAAATTATTTCTACCATTTTTGTCGTTGCTTTACTTGAAGCCCACCGAAACATCTGCTATACAAGGAATCTGCAAATTACACGTATATTAATCTGTGGAATCATTGATTCAATCAAAAATATACAAATTTTAAAAGAACAAATTGTCCTCATGCTCGTGTTTTTTCCATTGGAGATAAATGGAACATGAAATTCGTACGAGGTTATCAGTGTGTGAGCTTCCTATGTTTTGGAGGCCAATGTCAATTAAACCTCAGAATATAAATGGCCCGACATGAGCATCCCGATATCAGTACACAAAAAGTAGTAAAATTGTTTGTTGTGCCAAAACCTTTTGATTTTCCTGGTATATTTTTATATACCGGACCATCATGACGAGACTCTTAATTGTCACTTTGATGGCACTTTCTGTCGGTGAGTATAGATGATTAAATTTAATTAATTAAAGAAATTTCTTGTGATTGCATCCGTAATGAATTTTACAATGCAATTTGTATTTATACTTCAAGAATTTATAAACCACGAAGCGAGAAAGGAATTAGCATCACAATTCAAACGAGGACGGTGTTATTATACAAAGGAATATCCTATTTATTAACGGGAATAAAATTACGTTGTGCTCCTTTACTAATAAAAAATAAGCGCCTGCACGGATTCCCAGCGAAATCACGGTAAAATATCACCTGTAACGACAGCTCACGACTTTCAGACAGGTGGTTACAGTCTATGACGGATTCAATACTTTGATCCTTGCCGACAGTTCGGAAGACCAAATCTGCCTGATAAGACTTTTGCATCGGCTTCAGAGGGTATCCTTAATGAATGTCACGTCCTGAATGCGGCTTTGTGGCATGCTCAAGTAAGTATAGGTCTCTTCAGTGCTAAGTCGGCGAGCTCAGGGTCTTCGGGAGTGCCATCAACTCTTCCTTGCTTCAAATAAACCTTGGCGCATTTTTCTAATCGAAATTCCATTCCAAACTCCTTAGTCTATTCTTCGAAAATCTCTATAGCAGTGTATGGTGCTTTTTATTCTTAGCATAGTTCTCAAGATCACCCATGTAAAGTACACGAGTGACCTCATGCTTTTGATTTCGAAGTTTGTCCCAGAAGTACTTTTCGGAATGGCAAATGTGAGAGATGATGACAATAATGTGAAACAAAAGAGAAGTGGGCTCATGGTGTTGCCCTGAAAGACACCTCTCTGAAAGGTGACGGAGTTAGCTGCCAAACGATGTTTTCCATATGAGATAGCAAATCTGGTTTTCCAAAGCGGCATCAGTCTCTATGCACCTCACAATATCAGCATGTACATTTAAGCTTTCCAATAGACAGATGATGAGTTTCTGGGAGGTTGAATCAAAAGGTTTTCGGTAATTAATTCAGGCCATCGATAGGAAGCGAATACATTCTATACATTGTGTTTAGAGAAGTGATTGGCCTGTAATACTTCGGGTCAGCTAATTTTCCCATCTTTTGAAGAAGCACTGTGCGCCCTTCCACCAAGCACTCCGAAGTAGCCTCTTCCGACTTTAGATATGAGGTGCAAACGCAGATGTTCTTTGAGCCTCCTTTAAGTGGATGCTGGACTTCTTAGACTTCTCTCAAAAATGCCTTCTTGCTCCTCACGCTTGGGCGGATGGTCGACAGTAACTGGAGAATCTTGGAAGCATCGGTATGAATTAGAGAAAAACTGTTGGTTTTCTCTGACCCACCTCACCCTCCGCTCTAGATTTCTCCCAGCGTCAGATAGTACCCAAATTCTGTCAACAATATGCTGCCTGATGGTCAGCAGCTTTGACTTGTTAAGTATGTGACGACAAATAGGCAGTTCGTGCGCAAACTGTCGAACCTTGGGGATGAAATTCCTTCTAGATGTTATGTAGTCGACTACACACTGAATGCGGGACGCGTACTGTCTTGCCCAGGCTATCTTTGTGGCGAGTTGATGCATTCGTCTTTTGATATTATGATTAGCTGTTGGTTTTGTTTCACGGTTTGCATCGGCTGAAGCTCTCGCTGCATTAGACACACAACAATTGATAGTCCAGAGGTCCAGTTGTTGATGTTTTTCGGGGTCCTAAACATTGCTTTTTCTCTATTGGATGCCTGCTTGCGGTCTGTAGTATTTCAAAATATATCAACTTATAGCTCAAAATTTGAACGAAAATTCCAGTAAAACAACTTCTTGTTGCCTTAGCGTTGACTCTGTCACGGATTCGGTTCTCAAATTTGTATCTTAGCTTGATGAAAAATCAAAATATCAGATGAACCGAAGTATTCTCCGTAGGAGACATTCTGAAGAATTGATGATTCATTAAACATTATATCTTTCTTTTGTCCTTTTACAGAATCAATTTCACCAACAGTATCGAACAGCGCTGATGATTCAGTACCTCTTTTGAAAGGGATGCAAATCCGTAGTACTCCAGGTACTTTCTTTAAATCCTAGATTATCAAACTTAACTTCTAGATTTTATTGTTTAGTATCGATAGATTTCCATCCCGAATTCCAAAATCCTAGACCATAAATGTCATAATCCATTTGTCTCAGTGCACTTTTTGATTCTGGACTACACAATGTGCGTCAGACTATGCAACATTTGAGGTCCAGATTTCATATTTTCGACTCCTTTGAAATATTCTATACATCTATTCAGCTCCTATAGAAATATATCCTAGGTATTAAAAGACAATTTTTGTTCACAGAATTATGTTCCAAATCCAAGTCCTGGTGCCGTTCACTTTTTGCTCGAAAACCTGCTGTCTTGAGACGTGGTGATATAGTATATCATCTCGAAAAAATACCTGATGTCAGATTTGAATCTAGATCTTCCGGATATGCGCCATCTCATTTGTATAAGACATTATTCAAATTTCCCGAAGAGCCTGATCTGAAATGTGAAGTGCCACATGTATCGCCTCCAATTTTTAAGCCTATAAACCAAAACACAGACATTTCTGTAGCAGTGAACCGTCGTGGTGACATTGTTGGAATTTATTTGGATTCATCCAATACCATTATAAGAATATACGATAGTAGTACTAAGATCCAGATGACTGTAAACATAGTCACCCTCAAGGATAAACCTTATTACCATGTTTTTGGGTATCTTTCCTTTTGATTCCATGGGCATTTAGTTTTCGAGACATCGAAGGTTTAATATTTATGCCTAATTGAGCAGGCCTAATGGATTTCAATATACTTTTGCCCAGTCAAGCCCGATTTGAATCGAAGTTCACGCAACCTCTTCTTGTAAGTAATTTCTCAAGTTTGCAATTAATTCTGTGCTCAAGAGCAATTGAGAATAATTCAATTCAAGATCTTGTGCTGAAAGTTGTTTAATGATTATTTATTTCATAAGCACTAATCGACACTAGGTATTTATAATGTATTCTCATATTCAGTCATCCAATAACAATTTATGATTGTTCAAACAAAATTAATTAATTAATGCACTCTTGGTCTGTTTTTTGACCACAAACTTGTTTCTACCAACGTTATCAAATATGGATGATTAATTTCTAGATTTTTTGAGGAAGCCCAATAACAACTTCATGATTGTGTAAACAAACCCTGTTAACAAATGCACTATTGGAATTTTTTGTGTATGAGATTTCAGTAATTCAAATTCAGGAAGCAAGAACC
Organism: Andricus quercusramuli; assembly: GCA_932178445.1. Taxonomy (NCBI): domain Eukaryota; kingdom Metazoa; phylum Arthropoda; class Insecta; order Hymenoptera; family Cynipidae; genus Andricus; species Andricus quercusramuli. The sequence continues at coordinate 256,424 of CAKNXH010000187.1, forward strand.
TTGTATAATGATTTTAGGAATATGTTTTATTATTCGTGTTTTACATTTTCTTGGAAATTGTAATACTATATTGTAGAAGCTATCGATTTAAGTTCTCATTCGCTATTTCGATCACTCTTGATTACAACATAGGTAGAATGTAAGTATCCCGCAAGACGCATTCGGTTTAAAATTAGGAAATTGAGCAATGAGAGAAATTTGAGAAGAAAGGGAATAAACAACTTGTCCTGGATATTGTGCAAATCCAGAAACACTACCAGCTTCTATCACATCCAAAATAGTAATTTTATTGTCATTTATATGTATTCTCGTTTCAATTCTACTCATAGTTGAGTGGACAGTTCTGAAAATTAATAAACATATATTTTTTATTCATTATTCATTCTACCAAGATATATACCAAATATTGTTATCAAAAATAATTTGAAGTCATTTTTGTTCAGCTTCGTGAAAGTATCATTCAAATAAAAAAGAGCCTCCTAATTTTAACATTTCGTTATTACTTCACTCAATTATTTTTACCAGAATATGAAGTAAGCCCTATTTATTGTTGAATATATATTATTAGGAGCTACAATATATCGCAATAAATTCAGCTATTTTTGGGTTTCCCGAAGATAAATCACTTTATACAGTGAGTTAATAAGAATCGTTTTTTTTATTTTGAAGGAAAAACTGTAAAATGTGTTATGTGAGTGGAGCCTATTTATATATTTCACAATGCTGCCTTTTTATTATTTCAATAAAGCTGGAAACTCCACACAATTTTGTCCTTTTATTTAGCTCTCTTCTTGTCACGTTTTCCATTTCTATAGGTCTTCTTTAATAATCATGATTATTTCTTGAATTAAACAAAAAGTAATAAGCAAATCATTTCTTAAGTTCAAGGAAAGAAAAAAACGTTTTTAGTTGAAATCAAGAAAATTTTAACTTCATTTGAAGATAGCTGAACAATGAATTAAAAAAAAAGGTTGGAGAAAAACTATTAATTCAGGTCAGGAACAAGGAATTTCTGTAAAGATTTATGATTCTTATTTGGAATAGGGATTGCTTCAAAGGAATGATAATTTTGAGATGTTTCAGATACAGAATTCACTTATTTGAATTTGAAGAGTACTCTTAAGAACTTTTGTTTAATATAAAGAAGTAATTTCCTTGATTCGAAATAATGTTATAGTATTTTGAAAAGTGAAATGAGCTGACTCTTCTCTGTTCACTATCCTTAGAGGAGGCAATATTATTACAAGAACGATCAAAGGTATCCAATAATTCTTTTACTCTATAAAATAGATTGAAGTATTGTTTTCAAAAGTTAAGTTTAGTTTAAGTTTGAAAAGTATAAAATGTCTCTAATGTTCAAATTAAAAATATTGTCTCAAGCAAACACAATTCTTCTTATTGTTACGATATAAACTGAGAATATAAATCAGGAAAACAAACTCAAAAGCCATAGCAAAATATTTAAAAACTAAACAATTATTTTTCCACAGCATTCATTGCTACTCATTGAATTAGTATGCTAATACTACTGAACAGATAAGAAGAATACCCTTACTGATTTGTTCAGTAACACGAATCTGACCATTTTTTTTTAGTGGAAAGTGATAAAACCACTAATAGAGCAGTCAGACACAATGCTTCTGATTAAAAAAGTAAAATTTCTACTAATTCGGATTTGCAGAGTATGAGTGTTGATAAAATGACAATGGTCATTCCAATTAAAAGAACTGGTATTGAAAAAAACTAATTTTTTTTCGAAAATTCCTGAATAATCCATCTGTTCATTACTTTTGTTTCAATAAACCATAACAATTTAACAACAATTCAGTAACTTTATTAAAATGTCATAAAAATGCGTGAAATTTCGAATTCTACTTGAAATTTTCGTCAGAGTCAAGTTCAAGCCTAGCTATACAATTTTTTAAAGAACAAATTTTCCTCATACTTGCGTTTTTTTCATTGAAGATGAATGCCACATTAGATATTAACTAGGTTATCAGTGTTTAAGCTTCCTATGTTTTGAAGGCTGATGTAAAAAAAAAATCACTGAATATAACTGGCCCGATCTGAGCGTCCCGACATCAGTACAAAAAATTAATAAAATTGTTTCTTGTCTTAAAACTTTCTGATTCTTGTGGTATATTTTTATACACCGGACCATCATGACGAAGCTCTTCATCGTCACTTTAGTGGCACTTTCTGTCGGTGAGTATACGTGATGGAATTAAATTGATTGGATACATTTTTTTTGATTTTGTTTGCAATTAATATTTTACAATGTTCTTCGTATTGGTACTTCAAGAATTTATATAGCAGGAAGTAAGTAAAAAATTAGAATCACATTTAAAAAGTGGACAATGGTTAGATGGAAGGGATATTTTCCTCGCTAACGGTTATAAAATCACACTATGCTCATCAACCCTTTTCTCAAAAATGCTTGCTTATCAAGCCCGGACTTCAATCAACTGTGCGTGTTAAAAATGAGCACCTGCTTCAGATAAATAGTTTTTATTCATAATTTTGTGAAGCATTATCATTTTGATTGAAGAGGGGCAGTCCCTACAGAACGCCAAATCTTAGTCGATTTTCATGATTTTTTGGAGGGTAAGGAATGTATATATCTTTTTAGAGTCATAGGTACTTTTTATTCTATAATTCTATTTTGAAAAACGGTTCTTGTTGATCGAAAAAGTAAAAAATGACGAAAAAATAACCAGTCGCCGCACAGTGGGGCAAAACCAGTACCCGTGGTCCAATCAATTTTTATCCTACACTATTCATCCGATTTAACCTTTTTTTCCAAATAGAAGCTTTTTCAATTTCAAAAATATGTGTATGATCACATTTTTTCCGATTATCTTGAATATCTCGAAACAGTGTTACAACTATATTATAATAATTTTTAGTTGGTTAAAATAATTACAAAGCATTTATTTTGTTATAAACAAATTAATGAAGAAAAGTCATTTTTTGGGATTGACGATGTTTAGCTCATTGAAAGTAATAGATATTATATAAAATATGAGAGAAATTAATGTTCCATCAACCAGGACATACAGGGCCATTTAACTGTACATTGATTTTGACCTTGCGTTCAATTTTCAAGGTCATTTCAAGGTCAAGACGATTTTTTAAAATGGAAACCCCTATTTTTTACTGTAGATTTGAATAGAGCGGAAAATTTCACGTCAAAAATGTACCATGGTAATTTGGTTTTCGTGACCCTGGAGAGGTCAAAAAACAAGGTTAAATGTATAAAAATGACCTGATGCCCTTTTTCTAAACTTACGTGGTTTTCTGGGTAAAGCAAACGTTAAAGATGCTTAATAAGAGTCGGTAAGATGTAAAAATGTGAACCACCTTGGCCACCTCGTCAGCCACGACCTTCAAATCAATTTGCAAGGTCATTTAAAGGTCAAGGCAATTGAAAAAAAGAATTCCCTATTTTAGACTGCGGAACCGTAAAGAACGGGAAATTGTACGTGGAAATTGGACATTGACCTTCATAAACCTGGAAAATACACTTGAAGGTCAATTTAGTCAAGGTCGTCGAAATTTGTGCAACTTATTTTGTACTTGTTGAAGGCACATTCAATGTTGAGATCGCCCAAAAACAGTAAATTAAAAAAAAAGCTTCTAAGCGCTTTTTAAATAATTGACCTTGATATGACCTTCTGTAGGTCAAAATGAAAGTTTTTGAAATACCAATTTTCACGTATAATTTCTCGTTCTTTACTAGTCTGCAGTCTAATATTGAAATTTCTATTTTAAAAAATCGTCTTGGCATTTAAATGACTTTGATAATTGAGCTGAAGGTCATGGTTAACACGTAAAATTTTCCGCTCTATTCAAATCTGCAGTCAGAAATGGAGGTATCCATATAAAAAAATAGTCTTGACCTTGAAATGACCTTGAAAATTGACTTCAAGGACAAAATCAATGGTACCTACCAGAAACTTGAAAAGCCCTAACCGAAAACGATTGCAAAGTATTTAATTTTTTCGATACGTCCCATTGTGCATTGTTGGTGGCATAAAAAACTAATAATATTCTTTTACAATCAAATCTGTAGTTTCGATAGCAATAATGGAGAGCGTTTCAACAATTTTGTTGAAAAATCATCCTTTTTGGTTGAAAATTAAACTTCTTGCTTACTTTGTTTTTTCTGGCTGTGAATTCAAATTTTTTTGTTAACAATTTATTTCTTGATTGAAAATCTATATTTTGGCGTCCAAAAGGCAACTGCAATCTATTTCGTATGAAAATTAAATTCTTTTTTTGCAAGATTTGTCTTTCTAGCTTAAAAATTCGTCTATTTTAGTAGCAAATTGCATCTTTCTTGAATTAAAATGCAACTGTTTCTTTAAAAATCAAACAAAAGGTAATCCTTTTTTATTAAAAATTCAAATTATGTTTTGTTGATAATTCAATGATTTCGAAGAAAATTTACTTTGTCTTCAGAATTCATATTTTGATGATGAAGTATCAATACCTAATCTGTTTTTGATGAAAATTAACATTTTTGTTGTTGTAAATTTGTCTTTTTGCTTAAAATCTGTTCAATTAAAATTAGTCTTCTTTGCTTGAGAATCCAACTATTTTGTTGGAGAATTTTGGTTGAACTATTTTGTTAAGAAATCATTTTTTTGTTGAAGATTTATATTTTTAGTTGAAAATTCAACTCTTTGGTTGACATTTCAACTATTTTGTTGAAAATCTGATATTTCATAATTCAAAATTCAACCGCGTTGGGAAAGTTGACTACTTTGCCAACAAACAAAAATTTCTCTGAAGATTTATATCTTTGGTTAAAAATTTAACTATTTCGCTGGAAAAAAATTTTTTCCGGAAAATTCATATTTGTTGTTAGGAAATTAATTTTTTTGCAGAAAATTTATCTTTTGACTTGAAAGTTCGACAATGTGCTTGAACTTTGTTTTTCATGGCTGAAAAATCTTCACTTGTTGGAAATTATTTTTTTTTTATTGATTCGAAAATTCATTATTTTTGCACAATGTTCCATAATTTTTGGTTGAAATATCAACTATCACACTCCTTCCTTGAGAATTCATCTTCTCAAGTTGAAAATTTAATTATTCTGTTGAAATTTGAAGTGTTTCGTCAAAAAATTCACTTTTACGGTAGGAAAGTCATTTTTTTGTTTAAAATAAAGTAATAAAATTTGAAAATAAATTCTAAATATGTAATAAAAATTTCCATTAGTCTGGAAATGGAAAAAAAATGGAAACCTTTGGGGAATCGTCCTTGATTACAAATGTTTATGATGCGGGAAGTGCATTCCATTCCCTTATAAAAATACAATTTTGTGTTTGGAAATTTATTTTTCTGGTGGAAAATTCAATTATTCTAGTTAAAGATTTATCATTTTGATCGAAAATTCATCACTTTGTTAAAAATTCATCTTTTTGCTTGAAAATTTAACTATTTCAGTCTGAAGATTCGGAGTTTCAGATTAACATGTATCAGTTTAACGAAAAATTCATTAATTCAACTAAAATTTTTAATATTTCATTTCCAGTTGAAAATGGACCCGGTTTTAGTTGAAAATTCAACTATTTCGTTGAAAATTTATCATTTTGTTGAAAAATTAGTTCATCTAACTGAAAATGTAACTATTTTTATTATTTTTGGTTGATGATAATTGATTTTTTTCAGTTCAAAATTTAACAATCAGGTTGAAAATTCACCTTTCCTAATTAAAAATACAAGTATTTTGTTGAAAATTCATTTATTTTGTTGAAAATCATCTTTTTTGCTGAGAAATTAATTTTTTGGTTGAAAAATTAACTATGCCAGTTGATAATTTATTATTTAATTTTTAAATTCGTCACTTCGGTCGAAAATTAATGTTTTCAACTGAAGATTCAACTATTCTATTTTTCGTTGAACATTGATCTTTTTAAAGTTCAAACTTCAACTCTATTTTCTTGAAGGTCTTTTTTGGTGGAAAATCAATTTTTTTAGTCGAAAATTCTACTATTCTGTTGAAAATTCATTTATTTTGTTGGAAAATGTATTTTTCGGCAGAAAATTAATCTTTTTGGTTTAAAAATCAACCATTCTAAATAATTATTATTCATGTTGGTTGAAAATGATCTTTCTCGTTTAAAAATTAACTACGCCAGTTGAAAATTCATCACTTCAGTAGAGAATTGATTTCTTTGTTACTGAAAAGTTGACTGTTCAATTTTTGAGTTAAGGATTAATCTTTTAATGGTCGAAACTCAACTGTTTGATTAAAAACTTGTCTTTTTTAGTTGAAGATTCAACTATTTCGTTGAAAATTAATTCATTCTGTTGAAAATCGTCTTTTTCGGTGAAAATGAATTTTGTGTGATGAAAATTCAACTATTCCAGCTAAGGATTCATTATTTCAGTTGCAAATTCAGCTTTTCTGTTTAAAATTCAACTATTTCGTAGGAAATTCATTCAGCATGAATTATTTTCTTCTTCCCGAGACAATGTGTGACGTGGAACGAAGAAACCAGCTTCAAGCGGGAAGCACACACTTTTGCACAGCGAATAAGCACAAGGCATAGCGCATAAGAGAACTGGCTTCAATTCACACGGATCCGCACATTTGCTTCCTACGCACCAGGCTTTAACGGGCTAGCGTCAGGTGGTGTTGACCATCGTTTTGTAGCCTCAAACTGTGAGGTCCTGAAGTGAAAATTGTGAGCATTACACTAATTGTAAAATAATTCGTACACATTAATTCATTAGCCGATGCGGCTTGAGACACTTTCAAAACAAACGACGCGACACGCGAAAAATTTCCGGTTAGAGAATTGAAAATCGTCTGCTAAAAGCGGCTGCGCATCGCACCTTCTGCCTTCTGTCTTCTGCGCCATGCTCTGCGAGAATGACAGCGACTGAAATGGAGACCTGTGATTGATCAAGAACATTATGCGTCATTCGTTACGCGCTGTGTAAATGTGTGTCTTTCCGCTTGAGGACCGAAAATGAGTTTGCGAGAAAAAAGAAAATACAATTAAAAGAAGACGAACAGGTAGCAAAGGGGGAAAATCTTCATTATTTAGAATCAATACGAACCGAAAAGTCGTTTTTTATGTCCTAAGGCTGGTTTATTTGTTTCACGTCACATATGCAAAATTGATGATTTTTTGAACTTTATACATTTTTCTTGTCCTTTCCTAGAATTGAGCTCACAAACATTTCGGAATCGCGATGAAGCTTCAGAACCTCTTTCAAAAAGGATGCGAACCAGTAGTTTTTCAGGTGGTTAGTATTTTTTATGAAAATCATGAATAGACAATTTGTAATTTTCAGAGTTAGGTTCTAGCCAGGATGTCAAGCAACCTGGAGTTCCTGAAGAAGATGGAAAGGTCCTCGAATTTTACTCTTGATCTGGGAATTTTTATTCGGCAAAAAATGAGAAAAATAAGGAAAAAAATGTTTTTAAAGACAAAGTTTATAAGTAGACAAACATTACTTATAACAATGGAATAACGATATCACTGCAGTGTAAATCTCAAAGCTACAATCAGAAATATGATAAAGTTTCTTATTCTTATTGGTCGGATAATGTCAGAAATTAAAAAAAAAATTCGCAAAAGTCAGGCAATATCTGTAAGAGTTAAGGATTTTATAATTCGGCTGCAAATTCAACAATGTTATAAATGAGTCATCCTCTCTATTTCAAACATCTTCTATTACATTATTCATTGAGAATTCATTCACTTGGGTGAAGGCTGAACCATTTTCTTTTCTTTTTTTTTTTTTTATAAAAACTTCATTTTAGTTGAAAATTCATCTCTTTGGCTGAAAACTATTTTTTTTTTAAATAACTTTTCTGCATCGAAAATTAAAATATTCCAGTTGAAGATTCATCTTTTTTTTAAATAATCTATTTGATTGAAATTTTAATACTTTCTTGGAGACTCATTTTTTTTTTTTTGTTTAAAAGCAAACTTCTTTAACTGTAAAATATACATAACTATTCCATTTTTGAATGAAGCCCATGCCATTGACATACTTCTGCACAAGAACCATTAAAATTACCTGTGCAAGCTCGTTTGCAGAATCACGTCCAAGATTATTGTTAGTACTTGTGAGAAACAAACATTCATGGGCCGAAAATTTTGTAGTGACCCGAGTCATGTATACTCGGATATTTGTGTAACATTGTAACTGAAATGAAAAAATGAATTCTCTCCTGCATCCCGAGAAAAATAAATTATAACGTTTGTGATCTTGGATTTCAAAACTTGGGACAGCAATCCTCATAAAGACCTACATCATGGATTTAACATATAGATTTTGAGGTCAATAATTTATTTTTATTTTCGCAGAATCGAGTTCGCAGGCCAGGGGCTATGTACCTCCTGCTCCACAAACTGTTGCTTCAACTCCTGGTGGAAAAAAATATAAACTCAAGCAAATACCTGATGCCAGATTTGCACGTACACATGACGGACATCACATACCTACACCGTCTCATTTATATTGGACATTATTCAGCTTTTCTATCGAGCATGTTGTGACGTGGTAAATATCACCCGTCACTTAAAGAACTCCATTTGT
>CAKNXH010000187.1:283318-369225 GCA_932178445.1 Andricus quercusramuli
ATCCCTTTGCTTGAAACGTAACAATTTTGTTGAAAATTTAACTGTTTACTAATTTTTTCTTTGTTGGAAATGTGAAGACTCGGTTGAAAGTAGAACTGCTCTGTTAAAAATTCATTTTTTCAAAAGAATGTATGTTTTGGTCAAAATGTAACTAGTTTGTGGAAAATTGGACCTTTTCAGTTCAAAATTCAACTATTTAGTAGAAAATTCTACCTGTCTTCTTTGAATGAAATATTTTGGTAAAATTTTGTATCTTTTCAATTATTCAATGGTTTTTGATTGGAAATAGAAATATTTCTTGGTTGAAATATCAACTTTCACATTATTTGTTGAGAATTCATCCATTGTGATTGATAATTCAACAACTTGACTGAATTTCTTTCCTTCTTGACTGAAAAATCCATCTTGTTTCCAAATTTTTGTCTTTTTTTATTTAAAATTATTTGGATGTTCGGGTTGAGAATTCAAATGTTTTGAAGAAAAATTAGTTTTTCCTGGCATGACAATGGAATTATTTTGTTGAAAATTCGTCTATATTGCTTGAATTCGATTGTTCTTGTTTAAAAATTAAAGACTTTTTCTCTTTGAATATCCACTCTTTCAGTTTTCTTTGATAATTCATAAGCTTTGGTCAGAAATTCAACTGAAAGGCTACAATTTTGGAAACTTAATTAAAAATTTGTTATTATTGGCTCGAAAATTCATCATTATATTTTTTCCTGTACCATATCAGTTTCTTCTTGTCAAAACTGGCTTTCCGTAAAACGCAAAACAGTTACAAGCATAAATTGTGATACCAATTCTAAGGAAATTAGTGAATAGTAGTTTTTTTTCCTTGAGACTGACTTACGGAATACAAATATCTCAGAAGAACAAGCAAGGTGCCTATCATTCAAGAGATAACGACCATGTACGTGTATCTAAGGTACAACAAAGCATCAAAAAATTCTACAGTTTTACTGCTAAATCCATTGTTTATAAATTAATGTTCTCCTGATTCGACAAAATGAAGATCGCTTTTATTCTGGTCTCCACCCTGATGGTTATCCTTCATTCTATTGGTGAGTACAGTAATTTTTTTTATAATTTGAAGTACATTTCCAAATTAGGAATTTCAGAAACTGCTTTTTGATGAAGACACATTTAAATTTCGATTTCCTTTTATTTACACTGTCCTCGAGAAAAATTGCCTCATGCCAATTTGGCGAGTGTCATCCGAGCCAGTGTTATATTTTGCCTTAGAACATAAAATTTACTCACTTTTGGTCACTTCCAAGACTTGCAGATGAATTACCACTAAACAATAATAATTCTTCATTCAAAAATGAAATAGTTAAGTTATGAAATGAATTTTTAAACAATGTTGTTAAATTCTCAACAAAAAAAGTGTGAAAGTTGATATTTCAAGCAGAACAGATTTTAATTTTTTAACAAAAAACAGTGGAATTCAGCCATAAAAGATCCATTTTCAACAGAATGTTTCATTTTGAAGAATAAAAGTTAAATTTTCGGCCAAAATAATGATTCAATCTGTCACTTAAAAAGACAAACTTTTTACAAAATATGTACATTTTCAACCAAAGAAATAAATTTTCACAAAAAGCAAACAGAATTTTCAAAATAGTTTCTCAATTGGCGAGTAGTTGAATTTGCAACGAAAAAAATTAATTATCAAGCTACAAAAAAAGAATTTTTTACAAATTATTTTGATTTTCAACCAAAAATCTGAATCTTCAACAAAAATGTTCGTTTCCAGCCAAATATATTTGGCTATATTTCATTTTGATCAAAATAGTTGAATTTCAAACATAAAAAGGCCAAGAAAAATTTCTCAGTCAAAGAAGAAAAAAGTGATATCTCAACATAAAGTATTATGATTCATATTTGAATGATAAATCTGCGAACAAGAGAATGAATTTCGACTAGAAATTTGCCGATTTCTGTAAATTAGTATGGGGCTGCACAGGGGTCCCCCCTAAACGGTAGATAACTTTTTTTGATGATTCACAACTAGCTACGAAGTTAGATCACAGGGTCAAATATTTGCAGGACAGGCCTAATACATCTATTTAGTTCCTATTGAAATATATTTTAGGTATTAAAAGTCAAGAATTTTTTTTCCTCTCACAGAAGCCGGCACAGTTTGTTCGCGGCCCAGGGCCCGTTCACGTTCTCCTAAGCGTCGAGAACCTGAGGTCATCTATCGTGGTAAACCTGCTGTCAAAGAATATAAGCTCACTGAAATACCTGGTGCCAGATTTTTGCCAACATTGGACGGATATCACGGAAAAACGCCGTCTCCTTTATATTGGACACAATACCCTATTCCTCGCGAGCATGCTTTTTATTGGGAAGTAACAGATGGACGAGTGGTGAAAATAGACCTTGGGGTAGATACTCCTGTAGCAGTAAACGCCAATGGATGGACTGCTGGATGTTATTTTTCTACTGATAATGAGATTGGGAAAATGGTTGCAGTTGGTGCCCGTGGTGTTCGGACTCAGATGTCAATCAACATACATACTAACAAGGCTTTACCTTATCACTTAGTTACTTGGGAATTCTGTCAACATTAAAGGTTTGCAGGGTGGAAGTACATCAATATCAATCAGACAAATCTCTTTTTTCTTCATTCTGTGGGCGTTAGTTTCCGAGATAACGAGGTTTGAGTATTTACGCCAGAGCGCTTGACTCTGTAATAGCTCTATAGTAGCGACAGTGAATACTGTTACAATCTCTAAAATTACGCAAAACATGGATCTATGAAATTTTTATTAACTGATAAAATTCGGAATTGATATAATTTGAAAAAAAATGAAAAACGAGGATTAGCAAAATTGGTCAATATCCTCAATATTGAAGGTAATCTTAAAGCGAATTGAACATTACCAAAACTCCCAATAGAAATTAAACAGGTGAACCGATTTTTTCTATCTTTTTTTAATCGTCTCGTCATTATGTAATGAAACTAATGCAGCATATTAAAATTCAATTTCTTAATATTTCAATAATTATTAATTTCGTTCAACCGGCTCAAATCGTGTAACGCTCTAACAATAGGAAGGTCGGATGAGTTGTGACTGATCCCGTGGGTAAGCGGCTCTACCAAACTTCTCTCCGCGTATAGAGTCAAGCGTCAATACATAAACCTCGGAAACGAAGACACTCAGAATGGAAAGAAAAAATACGTATCTAATTGAATTTGATCCACTTTTGTCATGTAATGCCCGATGCGGATCGGCGTTCACGCGATCTCTCCTTGTGAGTTATTCTACCAGTTTGCAATTGATTCTTTGATTAAAATCAATAAGGAATGAATCAATATTTAAGATCGTGTGTAACTCAAATAAAAAATGCAATTGTTAATACCAAGAAAATGGATTTTGAGTTTTATTTATCATAGATTTTATTATTGTACACAATATGACAAAGGACAAATTTAGTTCGATAATGTGAACTGAAACTAGAATTATGTTCTACACGAGAGGAACCTGGGAATCTGAGTAGAGAAGGGATTTTCTGAAGAACAGCTGCCTGAGTCATTTAGTCAAATAATTGGAAACTGATTCTTTCATTTTGAAATATATTTCTTCTTGCATAATTTGATTTTGAAAAATACATCAGATCTGGAGTTTCAAATTTTTTTCTTTACTTCAAATATTATTTCATTTGAAACTAGAAAGATTTTTATATATTTAAATTTTTCAAAGTTTTGAATTTAAATCGTTTTATCACACACTTTTAGTAAATAATTTGTTGATGGAAAATCATTCCCATGAATTAGGAAAAAAACAATGATAACTCTCGAACGTTAATAAAGCCAAAAAATAAACTAATTTTATTAATCATTTTTTTTATGAAACATGTGATTTTTGTGTTAATCGTAAAAAACATTAACAATAAAAAATAAAAGTTTTTGGAAGAATGACACAAGGCAAGAAAGAAAATAGTTAACAAAAGTTGTTCACCCAGAAAAGATCTAAAAATTTGTTGTAAATAATTTTTTGTTGGGATCCATATTTTTTGTTTGAATCCTAAAAATTAACAATTGAAATAAACAAATTTAGTTTCTGAAGAAACGACACAGAGTTGAATGTAATGTTAATTAACAAAACTGTTTTTTTTTATCATGCATATTATACAGGGTGTCCCACCACCTATGAACATGCCGGTACTGGGTGATAGAGGACAAAAAAAGAAATAGAAAAGTCCTGTGGCAAAATTTGATCTGGGCCTTAGTTTGGGCACAGTAAAGCTTCAAAGTTGGGCATAATGAACCAATCAGAATCGAGCTTTGGCAACCACTTGTTTGCCTCATAAGTGTTGAGATAGTGTGCGTGCTGGCGGTTCACTTCAGCTCCCGCAAAAATTTCACATAGTTGATCTTTGATTGTTTCTACAAGACGCGAAATTCAAGCCTTTAAATTTTTTTAAATTCTTAGTTGTTCTTGCAAACGTTTATTACCGTCCTTAAAATAACATAACATTTGCTCAACCTAAAAAAGATGAATTTCAATTTAATACAGAACTTTCCTGACATTTCATATAAAAAAACCAACAAAGATGTTTAAAATTCAGAAGACCAAACGAACTTTTGTTCTTCAGAATTAATCTACAAGTCTAAGATAAGAAAAAACGTTTTAAACCTCATAAAGAAATTCTCAGTGATTCTTCGCAGAAATTTTGTTACATTTTTGTTGTAAAACCAACAAAGTAACTTAAAACTCGAAGAAACAAAACAAAATTCTGTTATTGGAAATTAATTAACAAGTCTATGATAAGTAATTATTTGCGATTCATTACAAAATTTTTGATCTTTAAAATTAACCAACAAGTCTAAGATAAGAAAACACATTTTTAACATCAAAAGTCATTCTTTTGCATGCGATGCAAATTTTTTGTTACATTTATTGCTACAAAAACAATAAGTAAATCTAAAGCTGGTGAAACGAAACGAACTTTTGTTCTTTAAAACTAACCAACAAGTCTGAAATAAGAGACACATTTTCTGCCAAACGAAAGTAATTCTTTGAGATGCATAGTAAACTTTTTGTTACATTTATTGTAAGAAAACCAACAAAAAATTGAAACCTGGAAAACCAAACAAACTTTTGTTCCAGAAAATAAATAAACGACTCCAAGATAAGAAAACTCATTTTCAAATCCTCAAAAGTAATTCTTCGCAAATCTCTACAAAATTTTTGTTACATTTAATGTAACAAAACTAAACAAATAATTTATAGCTCTCGATACGAAACGAACTTTTGTTTTTTAAAAATAATCAACTAGTTTAAAAATCGAAAACACATTTTGAACCTCCAAAAGAATTCTTTGCGATTTTTTGCATAAATTCTGTTACATTAATTGTAACAAAGTTAATAATAATTAAAGTTGGGAAATCCAAACCAACTTTTGTTCTTTAAACTTAACCAACAAGGGTGAAATAAAAAGACACATTTTGTTCCCACAAAAGTAATTTATGGGATTCATTGTAAAAATTTTGTTACATTCAGTTGAACGAAACTAATAAAAAATCTAAAGCTCGGGAAACGAAAGGATCTTCAGTTCTTTAAAAATAACCTACAAGTTGAAAATAAAAAAGTACATTTTGAGCCCCTAAAAGTAATTCTTTGAGATTCTTTTCATGAATTCTGTTACCTTAATTGTAACAAAGTTAAAAAGAATTAAACATGGCAAATTCTAACGGACTTTTATTCTTTAAAAATAATCAACAAGTTTACAATAAAAAAACTTATTTGAAACCCCCAAAAGTAATTCTTAGCGATTTTTATCATGAATTCTGTCACATTAATTGTATCAAAGTAATTTTTGGGATTCATTGTAAAATTTTTGTTGTATTTAGTGTAACGAAACTAAAAACACATTTAAAGGTCGTGATACGAAACGATCTTTAATTCTTTGAAAATAACCAAAAAAATTTTTTTGCATTTAATTGAGCAAAAACAATAAATAAATGTAAAGCAATTTTAAACCCCCAAAAGTGGTTTTAATTTCCTTTTTTTTATTTCTGGCATAAACCAAGCGACCTTCCGTTCTTGACAATAAATCAACAATTCTAACAATAAGATAAAATACATTTTGAATCCCCAAAGTTAATTCTTTGCGAATCGTTGAAAAATTATTGTTACATTTAATGTTCACAAACCCAACAAAAAAATTAAGAACTCGGAAAATCAAACAACCTTTTTTTCTTTCAAATTCATCATAAATAATAAAATAATCTAAAGCTCGGGAAACGAAATGAACTTTTGTTCTTATAAATTAACTAACAAGTACAAAATAAAATAACATATTTAGAACCCCTAAGAGTTCTCCATTCATTACAAAATTTCTGTTACATACAATGTAACAAAATAAAGAAAATTAAGGCATGGTTAAACGAAACGTACTTTCGTTCTTAAAAATAAATAAAAAAGTCTAAGATGAAAATACATTTTGAACACCCAAAAGTAATTCTTGAAGTAGTTTGATTTCAAGATTTCCTAAGTTCTTGATACTTAGCCACTTTAAATAAATTTTATCTTCGTCAACTTGTACATAATTTTTATCTTATTTAATGTTCATCTTTTATCGTTATATCATTTTATTGTGTTATTGTTGTTTAATTGTATTTATTTTGTTCATTAAAATTTTTTTGCAGCATTAATGTGTTGCACAGAATTTACTTGCGTTTTTAAAAGGAGTTTTCTTATCTTTAGATTGAGGATTTATTTTCAAGAACGAAAGTTTGTTTGGTTTACTCAGTTTCAATTTTTTGTTGGTTTTGTTAAATAAACGTAACAACAATTTTGCAATGAATTACAAAGAATTACTCTTGGGTGTGCAAAATGTATTTCCTTATCTTCGACTTGTAGGTTATTTTTAAGGAACAAAAGTTCGTTTGGATTTCCCATGTTTAAATATTTTTAACTTTGTTACGATTAAGGTAACAGAATTTATGGAAAGAATCTCAAAGGATTACTTTCAGGGGTTCAAAATGTGATTTTTTATTCTGAACATGTTGGTTATTTTTAAAGAAATAAAGATCCTTTCGTTTCCCGAGCTTTACATTTTTTATTAGTTTCGTTCAATTAAATGTAACAAAATTTGTACAATGAATCCCAAAAATTACTTTTGAGGGAACAAAATGTGTCTTCTAACTTCAGAGTTGTTGGTTAAGTTTAAAGAACAAAAGTTCGTTTGAATTTCCCAGCTTTAATTACTTTTAACTTTGTTACAATTAACGTAACGGAATTTATGAAAAAAACAGCTAAGAATTACTTTTGGGATTCCAAATCTGTTTTTTCATTGTAAGCTTATTGATTATTTTCAAAGCACAAAAGTTCGTTTCGTTTCCCGAGCTTTACATTTTTTTTATTTTCATTATTATTACAAAAAAAGTTGTGTAATAAGTTACAGAGAAGTACTTTTGCAGGTTTGAAATTAGTTTTCTTATCATTAACTTGATGATTTATTTTCAAAAACGAAAGTTTGTTTGGTTTTCTCATATTCCATTTTTTGTTGGTTTTCTTACAATTTTTCTTACAGTTTTGTTTTTGTGATAATAAATGTATAAAAAATGTTGCAACGAATCGCAAATAATTACTTTTGGGGGTTAAAAATGTGTTTTCTCATCTGAGACTTGTTGGTTAATTTTAAAGAACAAAAGTTTGTTTGGATTTCCCATTTTTAATTTTTTTATTAATTCGTTACAATGAATGTAACAAAAAATTTTGAATTGAATCGCAAAGAATTACTTATCGTAGACCTGTTAATTAATTTTCAATAGCAAAAGTTTGTTTTGTTTCTTCGAGTTTTAAGTTAATTTTCTGGTTTTATGACAAAAATGTAACAAAATTTCTGCGACGAATAAATGAGAATTTCTTTTTGAAGTAGATTAATTCTGAAGAACAAAAGTTCGTTTGGTCTTCTGAATTTTAAACATCTTTGTTGGTTTTTTTACATGAAATGTCAGGAAAGTTCTGTATTAAATTGAAATTCATCTTTTTTAGGTTGAGCAAATGTTATGTTATTTTAAGGACGGTAATAAACGTTTGCAAGAACAACTAAGAATTTAAAAAAATGTAAAGGCTTGAATTTCGCGTCTTGTAGGAACAATCAAAGATCAACGATGTGAATTTTTGAGGGAGCTGAAGTGAACCGCCAGCACGCACACTATCTTAACACTTATGAGGCAAACAAGTGGTTGCCAAAGATCGATTCTGATTGGTTCATTATGCCCAACTTTGAAGCTTTACTGTGCCCAAACTAAGGCCCAGATCAAATTTTGCCACAGGACTTTTCTATTTCTTTTTTTGTCCTCTATCACCCAGTACCGGCATGTTCATAGGTGGTGGGACACCCTGTATTGCATTGCATATTATATTACATTATATTGCAATATCTGAATAAGCTGTCCCAGAACGAACTAAAAAAATAAATGTAATATACATTTGATATAAAAGTGTTTAACATCATGAAAAAAAGTTCAGATTTTGGACAAAATCGAGTGCGCAGCACGCGATACGTGATGAGAATATGTTCGTTAAAGCCCAAGAAGTTTTAACAAAAGCAAATTCACAATCACCAAATTACAGTTGCCAATACTTGACATTCAATTGTAGAAGGTCTGTGCGTAAATGAATGTGAATGAGAGTTTTTTTTTGTTTGCGAAAATTCCGCTTTTTGGCAGAAAATTAATTTTCCTAGTTGAAAATTCATATTTTTGGGTAAAAACTCAACCTGCTTGGCTGCTTTTTACTGTCATTTGAAACTGTAGAGAGTTAGACTTAGTTTCTTTTCTTTTTGTAAATTGATTCATTTCCGGAAAGGGCTGCACCTGAAAATAAAACTGTAAGCTCTGCGCGTAGTTCGAATGTCAGCGCCGAGCAGGTAGAATGGAACCTTTTCGCACGACTTCATATGCAATGGATTAAGGAATTTGTTTTGACCTTTATAATTAATGTTCTTCTTAAAAGTTTGAGTCAGTTCAAGTTAAGTCATCGTGGTGAGAGGTTCCATTTTGTGTGTGTGTGTGAACGAGTCTCGTGTTGGATTATTGTTGTGTGCCAATGTGTGGATTGGATTCTATCAGATTGCCATTTATGTGGGTTGGATTCTATCAGTTTTGCTGTTGTGTGGATTAAAGTGTGGCAGACTGGTTGTCTTTCCAATGTTTAAGTCGCATTCCAATCTTAAGGTCTGTAATTTCCCTCTTATTTTTGTGATCGCTATTTGATTCTCGGCTTTTTCCTCCACTCTTCAAGTGGAGGTTTTTTATGCCAGAAAATAAACTCTTTCCTTTGCAATCAAAAATTTGCCTGTTCTTATTTGAACCCCAATACGCTCCACTAGAAATTAAGTGACTGAACAACGCTCAAACACAACCATTTAGTTGAATATTATTTTTTTTGAGATATATTATTTCAGTTGAACAAACATTTCCTCAGTTGAAAATTTTAATATTTAATTGATAGTACAACTACACTGGTAAAAATTTTCTTTATGGTTGAAGAATCATCATTTCCGTTAAAAATGTATCCATTCGGTAGAAAATTCAACAGTTTGGAAGAAAATTTTCGTATTCTAATTCTGATAATATTTTTCAATATTTTTTCTATTCACAAGATTTAGAAACGTTCTGTCAGTCAATAAGAAATACTTATTGTAGGGAAAATAATTGTAAAGTTGTAAAGTTTTGGGGCTTATGGCGCTGAAATTCCAAAATTAGTTTTTGATTTGTATCCCATGACTGATTGTGAAAAAAAAAACAAAAGAAAAACTTGCTTGATGAGAATTGAAGCTGATAAAATGTGTCTAAATCTGAATGAGTGAAAAGTTATTAGGTAATCATTATTAGAGCCAAATCGTTGTATTTATTATTTTGTTCACAACAAAAATGAGATTTTCATTTAATTTTGTAGAAATACGTCTTTTAAGACATACTTGGATTCATTCCAAGATACGTAGACCCAGTGAACAAATTGAAAGAAAAAGTTTTCTATATTTTCAACTCATAAAAGTACAAATTTAACTTTAATTTCAATTCGAAATGAAATGAAAAATTCGAAGGAAAAAATAAATCTGAATGCTTTTTTGACTCTAATATTGTTCTCGATAAATTTTGTAAAATAGTTTAGGTCAGTAAATAATAATTGTTTTTCCATTTTGAAGGAGAAACTGTTAAATGCGTGATGTGCGTGGAGATGACATAGCCTATTTACATGTTTCACAATGTTGACTTCTTATTTCAATGAAGCTGCAAATTTTACTCAATCTCATTCTTTTATTTAACTTTCCTTACAATTAGGCACATAGTATCAAACAAATTATTTCCTAAGTTCTAAAAATAATTCAAATCAAATATTGCTCGCATTTCAATCTACAGTTGAAATTTTTGTTTTTAAGAGTCAAGTTTGAGTTTGCCTATAGAATTTTTGAAGAAACAAGTTTTCCTCATACTCGCTTCTTTCATGGAAGATAAATCAACATTAAATACAGACAAGCTTACCAGTGTTTGATTTTCTATGTTTTCAAAGCTTATATACGAAAAATCTCCGAATATAAATGGCCCAATATGAGCATTCCGAGATCAGTACTAAAAAAAAATTAAAATTGTTAGTTGTCATCAAACCTTCTGATTTTTCTGGTATATTTTCATATGCCGAACCACCATGAGGAAGCTCTTAATCGCCATTTTGGTGGCACTATCTATCGGTGAGTAGATGTGATGAAATTAAATTAATTGAACAAATTTTCAGTTATGCAATGAATATTTCATAATCTTATTTGTATCGATACACGAAGATTTTATAAACCACAAATTGAAGGAAAATTGGCATCATAATTCAAAAGAAGACAATGTTTATGAGAAAGGAATATCTAATTTATCAACGGTTATACAATTACACTTTGCTCTTTCACTTTCTGTGCTAAATTGCTCATTCATCAATCTGTGACTTGATTCTACTATGGGCACTGAAAATAAATACCTATTTAGGTTAGAAAAATATTATTTCTATTGCAAGATAGCCTACGTAATCTGAATTTTTTGGTAGAAGAACAAAAACGTTCTGTAAAATTTCAGTCATCATTTAAAGGAAAGACCTACTTCCCCGCTGATTTGTTGCTGAATGAGGACAGTGAATTTAGTCAGCAAATGGGGAACATTCGCTTATATTTTTGAATATTTTTATCATTAATTTTGAGCATTTGTAGAAAATTGTTAATGTTGATATAAATGATGAAAGCTGATAGATTATTGAGAATTCCAATCGATTTTTAGATATTAAAAGATTCCCGCGAATTTTACACAAACATAGGAGATCATCGTGATAAATTTCGAACGTTTGTACAATTCGGAAAAATGTTCACACAGAACTGAATTTTCTTTTCTTGTAATTTTCTAGTGGGTAAAATAATTATTTTCCCGCTATCCCTAAAAGAAGATAGTTAATCTTACTGCATGAAGGTAATTATCGCTGCAGGTGTAGATAACCCTGAAATCAAGGTTAAAATTACCCATTGTTTTTTTCTGTGCAATTTAATGTGACAAATTAATGCTTCATTAATCTTCATGCATTTTGCTTATCCTTTTACAGAATTGAGCTCACAATCATTTTTGAAACGCTGGAGACGCGGTGATACTTCAGTGCCTCTTTTACAAGGGATGGAAAGCAGTGGTACTCTAGGTGGTCAGTACTCTTATGAAATTAATAAGCAGATAATTTTTGATTCGTTTTTTTTATGGCGCTCGTGTTATTGGGCTAGGTTAGCCAAAATTCGCAAACGGAAACATGGAGTGGCCTCCCAATTCACCCGATTTAAATCCTGTTGATTACTATTTTTGGGGAAACATTAAAGATAGATGTTATTTACATAATCCACGGATCGTCGGTGAGTTGAAGAAAGTTATTAGAAATTATCTCCAGAAGATCTATCTTTAATGTTTCCCCAAAAATAGTAATTACCAGAATTTAAAAGAAGTGAAAAGAGATGCCACTCCATACCTCCATTTGAAAATCTTGGGTAACCTAGCCCAATAACACGAGTGCTGTAAACTTCCTGAGAAGCAACAAAGACGTCAGAAGTCCTAAGGAATGCTCTTGTTTCTGCCGCATAAGATTTGCCATTTCCGTACAAGGATTCTATCAGAAACACCTTTTGTTCAATACTTAAGTCACTCATTCTGGAAACGTTCTACGCAATCCGTTGGAATAATAGCTAAATATATTTGGATATATACTTGTGGACACCTTGCATCAAGATATATTGCAGGCATTGAAGGTTAATAATTTATTTTTATTTTTACAGAATCATCTTCCAAGTCCGAGTCCAAGTCTAGAGGCTATGCATCTCCTACTGCAGAACCTGTTGTCCTAACTCGTGGCACAACAAAATATGTACTTGCAGCAATACCTCATACCAGATTCAGATCTGAATCTGCCGGACCTGCACCGTCTGGTTTATATTGGACGTTCTTTAAATTTCCTCTAAAGTATGTTCTAAAAATGGAAGTACCAAATGAACCATCTCCACGCTTTGTGCTTATAGAAAGAGAGACACCTATTCCTGTAGCATTGAACAAACATGGTGACATTGTTGGAATTCATCATCTTGATATGAATGCCATTACAAGAATATATGATGAAAGTGCTGATATCCAGATGACAGTAAACATAGTCACCCTTGCAGCTACACCTTATATACGAGTTTTTGGGTAACTTTTGTTCTATTTCGATAGGCGTTCACGCGATCTCTCCCTGTATAAGAAATTTTACAGGTTTGCAAATCAATTCTGTGATTGAATGGAAGAGGAAATAAATAAATATTCAAGATCGTGTGTATCTCGAATAAAAAAATAGTATTCTTTACCAAGAGAATAGATTTTGTGTTTGATTTATTATAGACATTATCCCAGCTAAAGTGCCATCTGGTGTCATTATTTTATTCAACAGCATGGTTAGAGAAAACATTGTGCGTTATTCAGTGATTTTCGGTGTTCTTTCAGCTAATTTTCTTGCAAATTCATTTTCAACATGGAACATTACTTTATTCTCTGAAGGTCTTTGTTTGTTAAACACGTGTAGCATTGCTTAGTGATATTTCATCGTGAGTTTTTAGATCGTTTGATGATTTAGTGATACATAGATTAAAATTTCATTCAAATTCATGTGAGCACAGTTTTGTATAAACAAACTTCATAAGCCTTCACCGTGTTTCGAAACCTGATGATACTAATAAAATCGTAAGCTGAAATGATGATGTTTCAATGTATTCAGAAGAAGAGGTTCCACGTCGCTCCACATGGACTTAGTTTTCTCAATTCTTTCAAAATATTTTCCAGAATTCAAATTAGTTTTTCTATATCGAATCCAGCATTTCGTGAAAAGCAAAAGATCACACACAAATTGTGGCATGTTAATGAATTAAGTCAATTCTTCTTCTTCCTTTAGACTGATTTATGAAATACAAATATCTAAGAAGGACACGCATGATGTCTATCATTTATGAGATAACGGCCATATGTACAGTTCAATGAAGTGCCAGAATATTATTTAGCAACAGTGCTGAACCAATTCTCCATCGATAAAGTAATTAGTTGTTCATCTGCTTGGACAAAATGATAATAGCTGATACTATTATCTTAATCCTAATGGTCATCCTTAATTCTATTGGTAAATACAATAATTTTTCTATAGTACAAAGAACAGTTTCAAATTATAAACTAAGCAAACTACCTTTTGAGAAAAATACTACAATTTCGTTGGTATTATATCACCAATGTTAAACTAATTAAACGTAGGCGATTGCAAAAATGTTCCTCTTATTGAAGAGCAAGGGGAACGTCAGATTGCTTGAATCTCACAGTTTCTCAGATATTAATATAAAATCAAGCCTAATCTTATTTTTCAGGGTTATTTAGTCAAATGCCAAGTTTAATTGAAATCTTTTGATAATTGCACCGACAATCCACAAAAGGTCGAAACTACATGATTATTCTGAATGAGGCTTCTTGGTAGCTTTTTGTACATGGCAGCAATTCGCTACTAGGAATCTTGATCAAGAGGTTTTTTTTCAATTGGATAAATAGAATCAAACAAATCAACTCATGAATTAAAAAAAAATTTTCATTATTTGAAGTTAAACAAAAATTCGCACTTCTTTTAAAGGTACTTTCACTTTGAATTAGGATCATTTTGGAGAAAAATGGCTTAATTTAGCATTAACAAAGCCTTCAGTTTTAAAAAGAATTAGCATTAACAATTCCTCTAATATGAATTTCAAGTTGAACATGTTTTATTTAGAGTGAAAATAAAGAATTCATTATTTTCAATATTGAACTCCTCATACAATAATGTCTTTATCAGACGAAGTGGCTTCTGCTAATAAAAAGGTAAGATAGCGTGAACCATTCTCTATAAGAAAAGTTGGTTCAAAGCAAGAGGGGTCGGGTTACCCTTTGTCTTGGACTTTCTTGTCTTGCAATTATTTTAGTGGGTAAATTATTATTTTTTCCATTGATCCAAAAGAAGATAGTACCTTATCGCATGGAGGTAATTTTCGTTATAAGTGCAGATATTTCTGAACGCAGGGTGGTCATTACACTTCGGTTTTTCTTTCCAAGTCAACTTGAAAAATTGATGATTCATTAGGTTTCATAAATTTTTCTGGTTGTTTTGCAGAATTAACCTCACAAACATCTTGGAACCGCATTGAAGCTTCAGTGCCTCTTTTGAAAAGGATGCAAAAACATACTACTTCAGATGGTCAGTATTTTTATAAATATCATAAGCGGAAAATTTCTCATTTTCAGAGTTAGCTTTCAAAAATTATGTGTAAATATCTTCAAAAGACGATAACCTTAACCAAAATCATACATAAATAAAATATATTTTTGACCATTCCACAACTAAGTACATGGCGTGGGCTTAAATTAAGACACTCGTTGAAAGCGATACAGCGCGTTTGTTTCCCTTTTTACCAATTTTAAAAAATCATTTGAATTTGCTGTGCGTATTAAGAATAAGCACCTGTTTCATTACCAACAAACCCTGAATTTTTTAGAATGGCGGAAAAAAATATTTTGAATCGTAGTCACCATTTGAAGATGAAAACAAAAACCCACTCTGGGATTGATGTGTTGCTACATTCAGGACAGAAAAATTCAATCAGAAGAAAGGGGTAACACCCTCGCATATTTTTTAATATTTTCATTATTAATTTGAAACATTTGTCTTCTCTATGAAGTAATCATCATGGATTCAAGAAGATTTTTAGATATTTCAAGATATTACCACGGATTTGGAAGAATCATAAGGAATTTTTATATTTTGAAATTTAGCTTAAAGAAAAATCAAAATATGAGACGGAGCGAAATATTTTCCATAAGACACATTCTGAAATTATTATTTTCAATATTATAGCCATAGCTCTAGAGATAGCCTGAATTATTTTTCAGAAGAAGATTTTGTTTGAATCAAAAGGTGTCAGGTTAATCTGTCATGAGATTTAAAAACTAATCACACATTCAAACAGAAACAACCGACGTGAATTTTCTTTCGTGTAAATTCCTAGCGGAAGAAATTATTATTTTTTACATCGACCCAAAAGAAGAAAGTCAATCTTACCACGTGAAGGTATTTTCCGTTGCAGGTAAAGATAACTCTGAAATCAGGGTAAAAATTACACTTTGTTTCTCCTGTGCAGGTCAATATAAAAAATGAATGATACATATTTCTCTCGTCCTTTCACAGAATTAGACTCAAAAGAATTTCGGTACCACGGCGATGCTGCAGTACCCCTTTTGGAAGGGATGCAAAGACCCAGTACTCCAGATGGTCAGTATTTTTATGAAAATTATGTGTAGATCTTTTTTCATTTTCATAGTTATATTTAAGCATAATGAGAGTGAGACTTTTCAAACACCATAATTTTTGTTTTATTTTCGTCATTAAGAAAATTCTATTTTTAATTGATGAATTTACGAATTTAAGAAAATACAATTCAATCCTGATGTGACTTTAGATTGAGTCGGGTATTGGGTTCACAACCCGATTCGAAAACAACAACAAACTAAGATAACTTAACAAATAAAAAAATAACTATAATTCTGATTTCGATGAACACACTTTATAAAGGATTTCGACCACACAAACTACGGTTTTAGCCCCATTGGCATGAAGCACCAAAAGTTTTAAAAGAAGGGCATTTATAATTAAGAATTCGTGAAACAATAAATTTTACATCGTACAAAGATGAAGAAAAATTAATTTTCTTAAAAAACTGTTGCTGTCAATTGGAAATAGACCACTTTCTTACGAAAAAGTTGATTTTCTACCTGAAAATATCTCTTTTTGATAGAATAATTATTTCTCGAACTGATAGATGATTTTTTTACCATAATAGTTGAGTTTTTCAGCCAAATAGACCAATTTTCAACCAAAAAGGATGACGTTTCAGCAAATTTTCTGAATTCATAGACTGAAGGTTAGAATCTTGGATGAAAATAAGAGTTTATTTGTGATATTCTCAAAGTATCGGGTTAGGAGACCAAACCTTTTTCTTAGAAAGTAAAGCTAATTTTTCACTGCACAGTGAGAAAAGTGGATTGTACAGTTTTTGATTTCAGACTGCACAATGAGTGTCAGACTACGCAACATTTGAGGCTCTCATTCTATATTTTTGATCGCTTCAGAATATTAAATACATCTATTCAGTTCCTATAAAGATATATTATAGGTATCAAAAGTCAATAATTTCTTTTTCCTTTCGCAGAATTGAGTATGCAGTACAGGGGCTATTTACCTCCTGATTATGATCCCAAACCTGTTGTTCCAATTGCTAAAGGCGAAAAATATATATTTCGTAGAATAGCTCATCCCAGATTTGCATCTATGTCTGCTGGATCTGTGCCTTGCCCTTTGTATCGAACATCTTTCAAATTTTCTAAAAAGAATTTTCTGGAATTCGAAGTACCAAATTCAAAGCCTCCACACTTCGAGTCTATAAACCCACTTACACATATTCCAGTAGCAGTAAACTGTAAGGGTGACATTGTTGGAATTTACATTGCTGCTTCCAATGACATCTTGAGAATGTATGATAGTGATACTAAGATCCAGGTGACGGTAAATGTGCAAACCCACAAGGCTAAACATTATAGCGATGTTTTCGGATAACTTTCCGTTCTGAACCGAACCAAAGTTTCATGTATTGTAATTATGAGAATTTAAAGTAATTGAATTTCTCATCAGAGAGAGAATCACTTGGTTCGATTCCTATCAAGTGAATATGCCGGTTACTCAAACACACAATCCCAGGAAAAATGAACAGATTAAACAACTGTCTTGTAATGAATAATGTGTCTTTATTGAGACATTTTAATAACTCAAAATTGTGAAAATCAGAAAAGTTGAGTACAGCAATTGATTTGAAAGCGTCGCGCACCGAGTACGCACTTTCAATATAAATATAAATATAAAATATAAATTAAATATACATTTATTAATTAAGTTTTCCACAGGCAAACAGGTTTTGAAATATGTTCGTGTAAACTCAACTTCGACGAAATATTCAAAATATAATATTATGAAGATAATCTTAGCACTTTTTTTTTAATTCGAATTGACATCCATGTGACTTCTTTTTACGAGTAATTGTAAAAGTTTCCAAGTCATTTTGTGATTAGGCGCAAGTGAGAATGAATCAATATTAAAGATCGTTTTGCATCTTAAATAAAAAATGGTGTTCTCAATATCAAGAAAATGTGTTCTGAGTTCCATTCATAGTAGAACTTTTTATGATACAAGAAATGTCAAATGACAAATTTGATTTGATCATTCTAACTGAAACTGGAACAATATTCATAGGTATAAAACTCTCTTTCTCTCTCTCTCTCTCTCTATATATATATATATATATATATATATATATGTATGTATGTATGTATTCATTGTTTGCACTGTTTGACTAAATGGACCAGTACAGCGTCAAAGCATCATCAACGACGGCCAAAGGTTGCTAATTAGCAACACTTAACTAATTGATGGATTGATCGAACGAGCTTCAACCTATAATAAAGACACTGACACAGAATCTGACTAGGTAAAGGCTCCCACAAGTTTTTGAATTTCGTCCTTTTTCAAGGAAACTCTTCATCGCAAATTTTCTATATAATTGCAATTTTGTATGGAAAATTATAAAAAAGTGCAATCGAAAAATTTTCGAAAATCTAAAACAGAACTCTGTTGAGAAATAACGCTCGAAGATCCTGAATGTGTGTAATCAATTTCGAGCTCATTAATTTTTTGTCACTTTAACATTATAAACAATTATTTTTCTCTTAACTTTGTCCAAACAATCAAAAAGCAAGTTTCTTAAATTGGAGAGAGCCTACATCACGTTTACAATTTCACAATTTGACCTTCTTATAGTGTCAACAGAGTCAGTAATGTCACACCATTGAGTCGTTTTATTAAACTTTTCTATTTTTGACGTTTTCCATGTTTATAACTTTTTCAGAATTATTATAAACAGTGCAAATAATTTTTTTTTCATCAAGCAATTCATTTTCTGATATTGAATTAGTTTTCCAATCTCGGCTACTGGCAATCAGTTCAATTTTACCAATTTTAATTCAGAAAGTAAAAAAGCCTGGAAACTACAATATACTTCTTCAAGCACTAAAGTTGATACTTCTTCTTCTCCAGTCTCATTAAAAAAAATTATTTTAAAATTTTTTCATTAATCTCTGGCAGAATATTGCAGTTGGTAATTATTTAAACATGTTTTATCAGTTTATGATATGAAGTAATTTTTTAAACACTTCATTTGTTCAGGCAGTTTTTATTTGTTTAAACAATTTTTTCTCTGTAAATCGTAAAAAGATATTCTTTTCTGCAATTAATGAAACAATTAACGTTTGTTAAAAGTACTTATTTTTATTTAAGATATTCAGCAATTATTTAAGCAATTAATAATTATTCACTGGTGCCTTATCATAGATCGCATATTATATATTGCTCGAACAATGATGATTTGTTCAAACAATTAAATTCAATTGCTGAATAATAAGCGACATAGTGTAGGAGATTCGAAAAAACTAAACTTTTCTTCACCTTTCATATGAAAAGGCGCAAACCAGTGATCATTAATTTTTTACAGAATTTCGAAAAATCCTAAAAAAGAGTATTACTCTCAAAATTCGTTGATTGTGTCATTAATTTCAGAAATGAATAACTTTTCAGGCTTCACGAAGGGTAGACATTGTTCAAATAAATGCGCATGCTTCAAATAATTACCAAATTTACTTGAACAATATATCACTCTCAACATTCGTTAATTGTGTCATTCATTCCAGAAAATAATAACTATTCACGCTTTACGTGGGGGAAAAATTTTTCGAAGGAATACACATTTTTCGAATGATTATCAAATATCCTTAATAAATATATTACTTTCAACATTCTTTAATTGTAACATTAATTCCGGAAAACAATAACTTTTTACGATCTTAACGAGAAAAAATTTCCTGGACGTCATCGAGTTTGGTTATTCGTATCTTCTCGGCGACTATGGACCTTCTATGGATGCACCGTCTGGCTAGTCTTTGCGTTCGATTGATGCAACAATTGGCGTCTAACATCTTCCTAGCAGCTCCTGACCATCTAGCTCGTCATGGTTTTTCCGTTTGGTTTGATCCTCCGGCATTAGTACCGCCAGGGTTACAAGATAATCCGTTGCAGTGCCCTGGAGACGTCTCACGGACGTGCCGTCCGCGCTCGAGCACATAACGCCAACCAATCACGTGCAACCTGCCGTGCTGCTACGGTCCGTGTCAGCACTTACTCAAACGCGTTGCAAACTAGTCTAAGTAGCGACACACTTGTGTGCGTCAGCGCGCTGACCGCAGCAGAACGACAGGTTGCACGCGATTGGTTGGCGTTATGAGTTCGAGCGCGGACGGCACGTCCGTGAGACGTCTCCAGCGCACTGCAACGGATTTTCTTCTGCGAACACCTTCACTCCCAGTTGGTTCCCGACTTGTAGATTCCGAAGTATGTTCTAAAGCTCCTTCGGTAATGTGCATCTTCACAATGTAAGATGTTTTCTCCAGAGTAGCCAGGGATACAAAGATCCGTTCTGCAGAGCCCCGCGTGCAAGGGTAAGAATGATTTTGCGGGGAGGCCGTCTGGTATCCCCAACAGGCCGTTAAGACACCTTCGTAGCCCTAAGTGCCAAAGTGTCACGGGAACGGTCACTATGCATTCATGACTTTGAGGGATGGCCACATTGATTTAGATACTCAATGAATATTCCCTGGGCCCTATGTGGGTCGTAGGCAATTTCCGTCCCGATTTTGAACTGCATGTCGGCCCGGAAGGGACCTTGACCCAGGGATACAGTAAGCCCGTGTTAGCTAGGCTTTTTCACCCTTCTAGCATACTACAATCACGCATGCCAGAAGAGTCCGTCGATAGGGATCCTTTCATATATATCCATACACATGCACGCTGAGGTCCATTTGACCCTCTTTTCCCACCCGCTCCAGGCGCCCGCCCCCCCCCCCAACAACTTCAACGTTTTACACACCCTAGGGAAGGATTTTGTGTTTGATAATAAAGTTTATGAAAAATTAAATTCAAAATTAATTGTATTGCTGTTAATAATAACATTTTTTATTTGAGATACACGCGATCTTGAATATTGAATCATTCTTTCTTGGGTCCAATCACAAAATTGATTGCAAACTTGTTCAATTTTTTACAAGGAGAGATCGCGTTGACGCCCACTTTGAATCGGGCTTTACAGGGCGAAAGTGGAGCAAAACCCATTACAAACGTATTTGTTCTTTTAATCCCCAATAATCAAACCGTAACATCTCGGACACTAAAGCCAATAGCATTGAAAGAAAAAAATAGGTATCTATTAGATTTTGATGTACTTTCTCTCTGTAAACATCTAATAGCGGTGGTCGCCTCCAAAAACTTCGAGGTAAAGTTGAATTTCGTCGGTGAGTATATTAAATGTCATCCAATTAATCCCATGAATATCAAAAATTCTGAAAGTCGATGATCTGGTAGTACCCAAATACTTTCCAACGACCCAACCGTTGGAGAGTACTGCTAAAGGCTGTTTTTTCCAGCCAAGTAATGGTAAAAAATCTGGAGGCACATTGCTTCGTACAATTTCCTCGGACAGATGAGCCCCGACAGGAATACGGGCTTCAGTTTTATACAAATTAGACGGCATAGTTCCATGAAGTGGATTGCAGAATGTGATATCTTGTATTGGAGTAAGCTCATATTGTCTGCCACGACGGTCTGGACCAATAATTATGACATTACGGTCAGGAGGAGGATTTGGCCAGCTCCTGCTGGCCATGGCCTCTGAACTCAATTCTGTGAAAGGAAAGCGAGATTGCTATGAATTACTGTTAAATTACTAATGATTACCTAAAATAACCGAAAATTTTGAAGATTTTTGGACACCTGAAATTTCCTATAATTTATCGATTTTCCATCAATTTTCGGAAATTTGACAAATTTTTTTATTTCATCCAAAAAGCTATGGATGCTTCCAATTTCCGGAAATCGGTAACTTATACATTTATCAAAGATTTCTCGTTATTTCTAATATTCAAAAATTTCCGGAAATTTTCGATAATTTTACCATAAATTTTTAAAAATTTTCGCAAAATTCGTTTTTATTGTTCCTCAAATCGAAAATTCCCTGTATTTTTTACAAAAAATGTCGCGTGCACAATATACTATGTTTGTCTGTAGTCTTTCTGTAGGCGTCATAGGCGCACTCAAACTTGCGAGCAAAGCGAGCCGCGCATTCTTCGCATTTTCATACACTCAGGCAAAAACAACGAAAAGTACGGTTGTTTATTTTCAAGGATTTTTAAAGATTTTAAAGATTTTGTATTATTCATTCATATTTATAAAGTAAATATTATCATGAATTTCGACAATTTTTACAAATTACAATGAATTTCCAAAAATTTCATCCATTTTCATCCATTTTTGAACTTTGCAGAGAATTAAAAAAAAACGAGTTTCTCAAGCTAACTTAAACAACGGGGAAAGCTACAACATTTCTGCGCAAAGAAAAAATGAGCGCCATTAAATTTTCTATAATAATATTCACTTTTGTGAGTTAAAATTCGAAACTTGTTTCAAAGGTCTCCAACGACCAACACGCCATAATTATTGGCGGTTATGAAATGGGATTTTTTTTTCTGCATCACAACAATTTTTGTTAAGTTAAAAAAAATATATATATACTTACGTTCATGATAATTGTTTTCACTGTGTCCTCGCAGAAGCTGGTGCAAGTGCTGCGAATACTCCATCTCTAATGGTGTTGTTTCTAGTTGTTGTGTACTCGCAACTGTACAATACAAAATAGCGATTTTTATTAGAGAATTTTTTCAACGAACCCCAAAAATTTGCTACTGATCCAAAATAAAGATAACCCAAATGTGACCCCAAAGTCAGTTAATATTAACAAAACCAAGGGCCAAAATTTCGATGAAGTAAAATTTGACTTTGTCGGTTTCCATCAAATCTCCACGTTTTTAGACCTCTTGAGTCAGAAAAAACGATTTTCACGAAGGTTTCTGTATGTATGTCTGTCTGTCTGTAGTATCGTGAAGGCACGATAACTTTCGAAAGATTGATCAGATTGGATTGTGCTTTGGCACACTTTTTTATGGACTTCAAAGAAAGAAAGAGTTCGTTAACCAACTATTTTGGATGAAAATTAAAAAAATGAGCACATTTTGAAAATTTTTGAGACCACTTCCTTTGAAGATCTGAAAATTCTATGTACAGTTGTTAATAGTACGCAAAAAGACAAACCAAATATCCGCATGACTTTTTCTGATGAAAAAAAAAAAAAAATTTTAATCAAAAATTCTATTCTGCTGTCAAACTATGCAAGAAACGAGAGAAGATCAATGAACCAAAATTGTGCTACTAAGGTAGATCTTCAAATTCGTCA
The DNA here is from genome assembly GCA_932178445.1 of Andricus quercusramuli. Classification (NCBI taxonomy): domain Eukaryota; kingdom Metazoa; phylum Arthropoda; class Insecta; order Hymenoptera; family Cynipidae; genus Andricus; species Andricus quercusramuli. Next base: position 306,326 of record CAKNXH010000187.1, read on the forward strand.
TGACTCACTTTTTGATATGACGCGTAGTTTTTGCTTTATTCGTAAAAAACAGCATTGAAAATAGAAAAATTCAATTTTTAGACGAATAACACAAGCTAGGAAAAAAATGAAGAGACAAAATTTGTTTATCCAAAGAGGAGGAACAAATTTGTTGGTAATCATGTTTTGATAGGATGCGTAGTTTTTGCTTTATTCGTAAAAATAAGATTGACAGTAAGAAAAACCCAAAATTTGGAAAAACGATGCAAGATAAGAAAACAGATGAATGAATGAAAGTTGTGCATTCAAAAAAGATTTACGAACTGGTAATCAATTTCTGTTATAAAAATACATTCAAAATGAAAAAAATTAACATTTTTGGGAAACAGCAAAAGCTAAAATAACATTTCAACTAATAAAATTTGTCGCCTAGATTATATCATTATTCTTCATTTGAAATCACATACAAATTTAGTAATTTTTATGACGAACATATAACACGAGACACAAAGTGCGCCATCAATGTACTTTAGAGCGCGAAGCGCGACGACCAAATCACGCGCCTTAAGTGCGCTTAAACTTGTTTGTTTCTATCATACGGTGCACGGAACCGAGCGTGGATCGCAAGGTTCAAATAATTCTCAAATCAAATATCGAGTGCGAAGCGCGAGTGTCTGGATGAGAATGTGTTCCTTAAGTCCGATAGAACCTTAAGTTAATAAAGTTCCTTTTTCAGTTTAAAATTAAAACAAATGTAACAATCACTTCATATGTAGAGGTTTTAATAATTCCATAATATTTGTAAATAAACATTTTCTTTTCATCGAAGTCGAACCCGAAGTTCAAAATCTAGAGGAACCGAGCATAAAGCGCGATGTAAATACGTCCGGGCGCGTAGCGCGAGGGGGATACATTATTCAGCACGAAGCGCGAGATAAATATATGATCGAGCGCGAAGCGCTAGATTCAACAGTTGCGCGCCCTAGGCGATGAATTAAAAATGGTAAAAAAAAGTATAAAAAATTATTCGTAATGATATTTTTGTCATGTGTATAATTTAAAAACAAAAAATTCCATGAAGCACTTTCAACCGAATGTATCTCAAGTATATCTCCGAACAATCATCTGTACAACATTAAACTTGGATGATGACTTGACCATTCTCTGCTTGGACCTTATCTACCACCAGCGAAATATTCATTAGCCTGCGTCACATTCTTCTATGACTGAGTAATAGTAAGCACAGTTTTAAACTTTCAACGTAAATTTATTCGAATGTTGGGAAAAACAGGGGTTTATTTTACTCTAGCACGAAACTCAAATTCTACATTTTTCCTCCGGATTGTTTTTGTACATACAATCTACTGTCTTCAGCATAAAATTTACGTTTATTTATGTGCTTCTGGATACTATGAATACAGTGATTTCCTTACATAGAGTCTTGTGAATTGTATTAATGGAAAGAAATATTTTTTTCAGATCAAGGGATCGATGGCTCAGTATTTTTTGACCTAAATGATGAAGACCCTAAAGACATGGGTTTGAAGGTTGGTCCTAAAAGGAAACTGGCAACAATAATTCAGAACAAACGAGCGAAAATAAGAGTGAGCTTATTATTTAAACAATTTTTATATGGCAGTATTTATACATGTGTCACAAATTAATCAACATTGTTTTCATACCTATATTTATGTACAATTGGAGTTCGAAATTGAAAGCGAAACCGGATCTTTGAAAGAAGTTGAACCTATTCAACAAAATAACGATGAATGTCAGAAGGACCAATTTGTACCAGAAAACTACATACGTCAGGTAGTAGGGGAAACTTTGAAAAGCAATATACAGCAACAGCAAGCAACAGCAGGCCCTTCTAAGGTTTCTAGGTCACCATCACAGTTGTCAGTAAGATTTTTTCAGGCCTATGTACAATATTTTTTTATGTCCAACTACACATGGTAACAATTATTCACTTTTTCAGGAGCTGAACTCTGTTCGAGCAATTCTGCAAAAGAGAATTCAAGGCGAAGAGTATATAATGAAATTGGAGAAAAACAGATTCATAGAAGCAGACAGGAAAGCAATGGTCAGAATTTTGGTAGCTGAGATGATAAATTTTCACCAAACACAGTAAGTCCTAAGAATGTTTTATTAACGGTTTACAATTTTTCCTATTCAACACATTTTTTTCTTATTTTAGCTATCCACCTAATGAAGCAAAGTGGGCTTTGGCTACAGACATAGTGCTTCATTTTCCTATATTGAAGGACGAATTAAGTGAATACGGATGCGTGAGTTCGACTGTTTTTTTACTTTTTAAGCGATATATAAAAACAATAAACTATTTTTAAACATATTTACCGTCCAATTGTTATCGTATTTTTAGGAGCACTATTTTAATAAGAGGACGAGAACCGGATTTATTGGAAACAGATTGGTAAATGCTCGGAAGAATCTGCGTCAGGATGAAAAGAAGTATCGGAAATCAATTAATGTTCGAAGTATCAACAATTCTATAACTTTTCCTGGTACACTACTTGACGATGACGAATTAAAGAAGAAGGTAAGCTATTTTTATGTTTTTCTCCTAAATTTATATGTATAGTATATCAAGGATTTTTGGCGACTAACATCAAATCCACCTTACGTAGATTTCGACGATGAAATTTACTTTGCCATGGGATGAAAAGGCAAAGAAAAGCATACAGAACTGTTTGGAGGAAACCTTCTGTAACAAGCGAACATGGATTAAAGACAACGGACCTTCCGTTTCTCAAATTGTCGATACTTATCCTCGGCTGTTAGATTTCGATGGTGATATGGTGAGTTGTGATTTTGCATCTGTTTCTGAAATGTTCTAAATCGCTCTACCTCACAGGAAAAGCAACTTGTATTAATTTTATAATGCTTAGTTATTCTTTTTTTTTTGAAAATATCGAAACAGATCGATTTGGAGTATGAAGCGATCATGAAAGGAAAAGGAGTAGACTTGAAAGGAGAAGATTTTTCAGGCAATTTTCAGTTTTTGCTCCCCTAATCAATAATTATTGCCAAATCCATAACAAGGATCTTTTTCAGCGAGCATCCATTCATGTAACCGACGGTAAGCTTGTTTCTGTTCTGTGATCTTTTTTAATACTGCTCTCTTTTCATATTTTCTAATGAAAATGTTTCTCATAGAAAATCTGAGAGCACTTGTGATGCTACCCGAGCTATTGCCGAATCCAAATTTTGTCACTGGCAAAAGAGACTCGAAGCGAAACAAGGCTTCGCTATTAGGCAAGCAAATAAAGGTTTGTATATGTGTTAGTTTTTCATGAAAAGACGTATGATTATGCACGTTTAGCATAATTTTAAAATTATTTTTATTTGCAGGGCACAGACAAAAATGCTGATACGAATCCGTATCAGCCAAAAGTAAATTTGCCGAATCCCGACCTTCTAATCTTACTACCGGTAAATACTACACATAAAATTACGCTTTATTAGTTTTAAATCCATTAGCTCGTATATAAATGAATTTTTGTTTCAGGAGGGATCGAACGTTCAAAATTATATCAAGGAAATGCGAAAACAGAAAAAGGAAGCTATACAACCTTACATTGTTTGCGTGAAAGGTCAGGCGAGAAACACGTTTTTTATAGAAGGAGATGGGCACATCGTGCAAGTGAATAAGGATGCGAGTCCAATCATTGCCTTTGACCTTTTATTTAAATTTCATTTTGTGTTCGATGTTCAGTTTGCAAACTCGTTACGATATTTCTATAATTTCACAGAGTATTATCTCTATAAATCGAGCAAATCTGCACTGAGCTCAGTCAAATCTCTGTATACCTCCCTCAAAACTGTCAGATACGCTATTCAAGCTGACCTTATCAACCAACCTGACGAAGAATCAGATGAGATGGATAATCCAATGATTAATCAGACAGAATAAACCTTACACTCCTGCATCGAGATCAAACTCCAAATATCTTTGGTGTTTTCGTACTTACGAAAAATTTTTTAGGACAATATTAGCCTAATTTTTTATTATAAATTCAATTCGTTTGTACGGGAATTCTTTGCGCTAATTTTATAATTTTAGATTTTAAGGAAAAGTTTGGAAGAAAGTCTGTTGTTATATACACTTCTTCAATTTAATAAAGAAATAAGCTTATAAATGCGTGAATTTATTTGTAATTGCTAAATTACTTTTTATTTAATTCTTAAAAATATATTTTTTTCACTGCGTAATTATTAAATTTTCACTGTTTAAATAGTGATTTTCCACTATTGAATAGTGGATATTTTACCTCCGAAATCACTATTTCCTCAGTGAAATTTCACTAATTTATCTAGTGGAATATTTTCACTAATGGAATTAGTAGTTTTTCACTAATTCGTAGTGACCCACTTCTCGCTAATTCAATTAATGAAATTTCACTATGAAATAGTGATTTTTCACTATTTCAGATTTAGAGAGCGGCATTCCCCATAATGTCGAAAAGAGCAAGGCGAAGTTTTGTCTTTTTATGATGTGTATATTCAATCAAAACTGGCGCCATTCTATGCATTTGATACACTGATGCAAAAACAATAAAAAGTAAAGATTATTTATTTTTAAAGATTATTTAAAAAATTTCAGAGATTTTTAAATACTTTTGAAGAGTTAAAACATTATTTATTATTTACTTATATTTATAAAGTAAAGATTATCATGAATTTCGAAAAATTTCGCAAATTCTAATGAATTTCTACAAATTTCATTCATTTTCATAAATTTCTAAAGCTTACAGAAAGTTTAAGAAAAAACGAGTTTTTCGGTTTTACTTCGAAAATGGGGAAAGCCACACCATTTCTGCGCAGACAAAAAAGATGCGAATTGAATTTTCTTCAAGAATATGTACTTTCGTAAGTTAAAATTCGAAACTTGTTTCTAGGGTCTCCAACGACCAACGCCATTCAGCAACAGCAATTTATTGGCGGTTATGAAAAGGAAATTTTTTTCCTACATCACGACAATTGTTTTCAAATTTAAAAAATGTATATATACTTACGTTCACGATCATTGTTCTCACTGTCTAAGCTTAGTCTTTGCATTTGCTGGTACAAGTGCTGCCAATGCCCCATCTCTTGTAGTGCTCTTTCTAGTCGTGTATTTGCACCTGTACGGTATAAAATAGGGATTTTTATTAGAGAATTTTTTCAACGAACCCCAAAATTTCGCTATTGATCCAAAATAAAGATAGCCCAAATGTAATCCCAAAGTCAATTAATATTAACAAAACCAAGGGCCAACATTTTGATGAGGTGAATATAATCTAAACACCCTGGATTATGTATTTTTAGAGTATTTTGTTATTACGACTTCTTATTGCTTATTTAAATTTTTTGGAATAAATACAAATACAAATGTGCAAACATGAAACTTGGAAAGTTATTTGGAGGTTAGATTCAAGGAATGTGGACATTTTAACTGATAAAATTTGAAGATATTGGGATCTGAAACACAACGATATGCCAACTGGTGGCCAAATGTAGTACTAACATAACGGAGTCGTATTCGTCGTATTACAGGTTTTACTACATGATCCATTTGAATTAAAAAAATATATATTATTATATTGATATTTCGTTAAGTTTAAAGCAAGATAATCAATAAGAAATTTAAGTAGCACCAGAAGACAAGTTTGTATTCGTGTATTTGGGTCTCATGAAGTTGAAAAAACCGTTTTTCCCTTCTTGTCTTTATTATAGACGTACCATATCTTTGAAAATAATGATTTTCTAACTGGATACTAGTATTTTGTTTTACTTTAATATAATAAAACATGTGAGGAACATTTTAAAATATGTCATTATGCCCAATTTATACCCGAATGATGAATTATTACTGTCGTTATGATAGAACACATAACCTAAAATTACGTTATGTTCCGTAGATCACTCATTCATATTATTTTAGGTAAAATCTCATTTCCTACTTAATTGAGGTATTTTTATGTGAAAAGTGTACTATAACATACTTAAAAATAGAAAATGGTTCAATTTTCAAAAATATGTGTCCAATCTATTTATCGTAAAAACTAGATGGACGCCACTTTTTTGTACGCTATGAGAGGGTTTGAAATTTCCACAAAAAACGTAATTCATACACCTTTATGATATATTTTAAATGCAGTTTCTAAAGTACGGCTACCTAGCCATGTCCAGCCCTCTCCTTGAATGATAAGAACAAACCCTTTTTCACGAAAACAATACAGTGGATGACGATTCCATCAACTTATAATTGATACTTTTTCTAAATTTATAACATGTCCAGGGCGCACAATTTTTTTGTCCTTTTCAAAATGTCTACTCTAACCATTTTTGCAGATACTGACTCCCAGTTCGTCGAAATAATTACAAAATAAATTAAAAACCCTTCGCATCGCATGTATTAGAGGCAAAGTGACCCCGTTATTGCCTCCATATTGCTTATCACGTGACGCTGTGACGTCATGATTTCAGATCCCAATACAATTTTTTCTTATGCGTCTTCAATATGAAACCCATGAATTAAAAAAGTTGAAAAAAGTATTAAAAATTACTTGTAATTATATTTTTGTCACTTGTATAATTTACAAACAAAAAATTCCATGAAGCACTTTCTACCGATAGTACATTTCCCGGCATTCTCCACGATGTTGAAAAGAGCAAGATGAAGTTTTAAAACTTGCTTCATTCTGCGCATTTTTATACTTTATATTATATTTATAAAGTGAAGATTATCAAGAATTTCGAACAGTTCCGCAAATTCCAATGGATTTCCACAAATCTCATCCATTTTCATCAATTTTTAAAGTTTACTGAAAGTTTAAGAAAAACGAGGTTTCCTGTGTTACTTCGAAAACGGGAAAGCCACGCCATTTCTGCGCAGACAAAAAAGATGCATAATTGAATTTTTTTCTGAATCCCGAGAATTTTTTCCAGTACCAAAAGAATTATAATATACTAACGTGAGTGCCTGGTTCCTTGACCTCGACCACGTCGAGCTTCACGGGGCGTCATCGGTCCAGAGTCAAGAGGATCAAATGCATTACGATTTGTTCGAATGCGACTGGGCCGGTTCGGATCAGCTCCATCTGTAAGATATAATATTTTTATTGAAGAATTTTTTCGACGGACATCAACAATTTTCTATTGCTCCAAAATAAATATAGCATAAATGTGATCCCAAAGTCAGTTAATATTGAAAAACGCGTCAAGGGTCAAAATGTCGATGAAGTAAATATAAATATATTTTGAGAAGCTAGACACCCTACTTATGTATTTTTCGAGTATTATATTATTCTGGCTTCTTATAGCTCATTGACAAATGTGCAAACTTTGAGCGTTATTTGCGAAGTTTTGTCCCGTAGGATGTGTATATGTGCAATAAAAATTTGTTCTATTCTGCGTATTTTTCTATACATACTAATGAAAAAGTCGCGAAAAATAAAGAAAATTATTACCCCAAAGAAATGGTGAGATTTCGACGTTTTTTCTCATAATATAAAACACTCAGACGTGAATACTAAACTGACATTTTATACAAAATGTTTAGAAAGGACAATTAATTTTTAAATTGAAAAAGATGTAACCGTTTCTTACGTCTTTCAATTGAACTTTCTGCAAACTCGATTGTCTCTGCAGAAACTACATTATTGAGATTTTTAATGCCAATCACAGGTATATTGAGAATATGAAATATTAAGGAACAATTGTATTTGCGATTTCAAATCATCAACTACATATTTCATTTTCATTAAAAGGCAAACTTCGAATGCTTGATAAGATATGAGAAAAAAAACTTGACATACATATATATATATATATATATATATATATATATATATATATACACTTTTGTATTGTAAAGATGAATCTTAGGAACATATGTTGGCATGCACGTATGAGTAGACGTGAGCATTAGTGTTTGTAACATACGTCAGAAAAAATGTTAGTCCAAGGTGTAATAATTCTTCAGAAATCTTCGTTACACAGCATGAACTGAAATTTTTGCCAAAATAAACCAAAATAAACGTTTACGTGTACCGCTAAACTGAATATTGTGCTTACATATGCTACAAAAATTTTATTTTAAATTTATTTCCTTCAGTCTCCGTATCTAAAAATGCGGCTTCATTCCGTTTAAAAACTACTGAATTAACAGTTTTGTTGCCCCTCGAACTACGAATTTTGCCAAATACGTACAATAATGATAAACATATGTTTCAAAGTGAAACGCAAATTTTTGGATATAGTCCATATTATTATTATTATATTATTTATATTATGTTTTACTTACGAACAGAATCGCCAAATAATATTAACATGGAGAAGAACATGATAAAAGTAACAATTCTCATATTTCTAGAAACAGGAACTGATTTCTCAAATATTTCTTAAACTTCAACTGAAAAGATCTTGAACTGGTTGTACTTATATAGATACTAGCTTCCACGTGACATTGACGAATATTATCACTACATTTAGGCGGTGAAAAGGAGGTTTTTCCTCATATCGAAAATCTATTTACTATCCTTGAAAATGGTTGATATTCGGGATGTAAAATCGATTAAAATTATAATGTCCAACCTTTTTTTTCATCATTACGTTAATATTTGAAGGGCAACATCGCAGAAGGGCGTAAGTGCCAAAACCTGAATTTTTCAGGAGAAAGAAAAAACTGTTTATCTTTCGCGGAATTAGTTTTAAACAAATGATCGCGAAAACGGTTGTAGGTACCGCTAGGCTTCATTCGACCGTGTAACGGATATTTTTAAAGGAGCAATCATCTCGGAGAAAACCTTTGGCAAAGGGACGACATGTAACCAAAAAACTTCAATTTTCACTCATAAAAAGTAACGTAATTATTTTATTTTTAAATTTAAAAAAAAACACAAGAAAGTATCTTCGAGCTATTAGTTATCACATCCGAGAAAATCCGTTATCAGTGGTGCGGGGCGTCTCCAAAAACGAAAATGTGGACACACAAAGAGTTGCATAACTTTTTTATTTTTCGAAGGAATTAAAAAACAAAAAAGTGCTTTCGAGCTATGACTTAACTCTATTGAATTGTCGAAAGAACAGGCAAAAATATCAAATTACTCTATAAACAAAAATACCAAACATGGATTTTGACCCACTCCTAAATCGATCAACCGGACCATAATCTTTTACAGAAATATGAGATAGGTGAAAAACATTATTTTAGGCCAACAAAACTCATTTTCGAAATTTGGCACTTACGCCCTTCTGCGGTGTTATCCTTCATTTGTTCTTTATTTTGTATTAATTGTTATTCCTAGCTACACTGACAAATATATCATTTCAGTAAACTTATATTATTACAATTCGTAATAAGTATGCTTTGATGTTGAAACAGATGTATTTCGAAAGCTTGTTTTTAGAATTAAGAAAAGTGCGCACCCTATACAAAAACATTTTTGTTAATCAACATTTTATTGCTCCTTGTGTCGTTTTTCGAAAATTCAATTTGTTTATTTTCAATGTTGTTTATCACGATTTGAGCAAAAAATACGCATCCTAGCAAAAACTAGTTCTTGACAAATTTGTAGATGTTTTTTAGGTAAATGTCTTTTTTCTATTTTCTTTTCGTACCTTGTGTTGGTTTTCCAAAAATTTGATTTTCTTATTGTTAATGCCATTTTTACGACTAAAATAAAAACTACGCGTCCTATAGAAAAATTATTAATAATAAACTTGTAATTATTTTTTGTATGAACAACTTTTGTCTATTCATTTTTTATCGTAGCTTGTGTGTTTCGTCCAAAAATTGAATTTTTGTTTGCAATTCTGTTTTTTACAAATAAAACAGCAATTATGCGTCCTATCAAGAACTGTATAATGAAAAATTTGTATTTCTTTCTTGAGTGAAGCGAAAAATTCGTACGTTGTGTCATTTTTCCAGAATGTTTTATATTTTTAATGTTATTTTTTACGATCTAAACAAAAAACTACGCATCCTATCCAAAATTGATCAACAACACATTTGTATCTCTTTTTTCGGTGAACAACTTTCGTCTTTACATTTTTCTTTCGTACCTTGTGTCACTTTCCCACAAATTTTTTTATATTTACAATGATATTTTTTGAGATTAAAAAAAAAACTACAATCACGATTAAAAAGTGAATAATAACATAGTTGTGGATCTTTTTCGAGTGCACAAGTTTTCTTGATTCATATTTTTTGCATGTCGTGCATAGTTTGACAGAAATATCGAATTTGTGTTTTTTCATTATTTTTTTGGTCTTTAAAACCAGAACTGTTGGTGAAGTAACTGGAATATTCGATTTTTCAAGAAAGTTCAAAAAGTTGATATGAAGATCTTGTAGGGCTTTCAAGAAGCAACGTTTTTGTCCTTCTGACTTTTTCTTATATCGTCCATTCCAAGGCACTTTCAAGAGATTGAAAAATTGTCTAGGAATTTTCAAAGATTCCAACGCATTTAAGAGATTTTAAAAGGTCGCAACGTATTTCAGTAAATTTTCCGGGAATCCAGGAAATATTCTCAGATTTTACGTAATTTCAAATAATTTTATAATATTGGAATAGATTTTTAAAAATTTATTCACAAGAATTCATGTATTTCGTTTATTTAAAAGATTTTCGAATATTTCAAGATATTATCAAAGATTTTATAAAATTGGAAAGATTTTAGGATATTTTAAAAGAATTCAAGGAATTTTTCAAGTAAATCAAATAATTTGAAGAAATTTCAAATAACTTGAAAGACTTTGGATATTTTCAAAAATTTGAAGCGATTTCCCATAGCTTTAAGAAGTTTCAAGTGAATTCCAAAGCTGTCAAAGAATTTGAAATATTTTAGGGAATTCTAAATGATTCCAAAGGAATTTATAATGAAAATTTTCAAGTAATCTTTAATTTGACGATATCTTAAAATATTCCAAGGGATTTTATAAGATTCTCGAGGATTTCTCTGTTTTTACGGGATTTTGAAAGCTCTCAAGTTTTTAAAATAAATTTTCAAGTATTTTAGAAAATATCTGCAAAATTCTCTGGATTTTTTTCAGGCGAATTCTCCGAAAATGATTTAATCCTGCTCAATTCAATTTGTTTTTTTAAATTATTTTTATTTCTTGGTTAATTCATCCTGAATTTTTTGGAATGCCTAAGATTCAATGCATTTTTTCATATGTTGCTTCTTCATCGAGGAAGATTGTCATGGCATTGCAATTTTTTTTGAAGAGTAAGGAAGCTATGGTATTGCATAATATTTGAAAGTACGGAAAATCAGAATTTAAAAACAACATAAAAATCAAATTTAAAAAAATGCAATGTGCTTACAATTATGATTTCCCAGACCATCGCACCGGAACATCTGTTCAAAAAAATTTAATTTTTTTCAGACACGTATGGATTGAATTGAAATCTTTTAAACGTATCTCGGAAAAAATTTGAGCTCATAATGTAATAAGGATTTGTAAAAAAAAAAAAATCGTAGCAGCTTGCACTGAAATTTTGTTCAACATATCTTACAAAAATGATAACATATGTAAGCATAAATTTCATTGAAATTCAATTTATCGGTACACGTAAAGATTGAATGGAAACTTTTTAAACATATTTTGGCCAAAATGTTGGAAAAGATGCATAATAATAATAACATATGTTTCGACTGTTTTAAAATAAAATGCAAATTTCTGAATGTAGTCAATATCTGGATGTAAGATATTTTAGAGTATGATTGATTGAACAGTGAAGAATACCTTACTTACCAACAGAATCCAACGATTTAGTGAATATAAAAATCAGAGTTAAAATTAAGGCCTTCATTCGTCTAAAGTGCCAGTACTGCGTTTCAAAAAGGAACTTACAGAACCGCTCCTGACAAGATTTTGCATACGTGTCGTACATGCTTATATACCAGCCATTATCACATTGTTGACAACAATGATAATCTGAATCTAGGTGAGGTAATGAAGTCATAGAAATAATAAATAAACTGTTTTGTGAATAGTATTTTTCTTGCTGTAACTCTCTGTTATGATCGTTAAAACCGCATGAAGATATGTTATGAGAAATTCAGTATGGGCCTATTATGATGATTGTTCTAAATTGTTTTCGTTATAATTTTCTCGCGATTCTTGAAAAATCATGATGAAAAACTCGCTATTGAATGAAATTGTGTTATAATATTGCACGAAGTAATGCAAGAAACAGAGAAACTATACACTAATGATTGAATTATTTACATCATGTAGGTTTTCAAATTATTTCGTGGGATTTCAAGAATTTTATGGAATGACTTAGAATTTTGCAGAATTTCCAAAGATTACAAGGAGTTTCGAAGTTATTGACAAGATTTTAGGAATTCCATAGAAACTCCAATTATTTCGAATTATTTTATAATATTCAAAGAATTTGACTGAATCCTTAAGAATTAAGAAGATTTCGACGTATTTCAAAGATTTCCAGCAAGAACAGCTTTCAAGGATGAGTAAATAGAAATTGAAATCCTGAAAAAAAATTAGACAATATATTTCTTTGATATGGAAAAGGCTTAAAATTGTGCAATATTAAATCGGGTGCTTTCCATATTTAAAAATTCCAAATTTTATCGTACAGTTGAAAAAATTTTTATTGCCATATAAATTGAAAATTTTCAGAAATAATAATACATTTTATATTCCTGACTTTTAAGTAGTACACAGGGCGCAATTGTACATTTTTAGAAATTCAATTCCAAATCTCGAAACTTCTAAATTTTCCAAATTAGTTAAAAACTAATATCTCAGGAATTCAAAATCAAATTATTTATTATACAGGACGTTTTTTGAAATTATACATTTTTCAGGGCAGCTGCGAATGAGGATATAAATTATAAGGTATATTTTCAATTAAAGCGTTAATATTTCAAAATATGTAAATTGTAGCTTTCAAAATTACATAAAGCATGGTTGTAATTACAGTTAATTTTTTTTAATGCGAAAATGTGATAATTATGCATTTTTAGATATATTTTATTTCTAAAAATATAATTGCAAATTGAAAATAGCTGAACCAAGAGAGAAAGAATTCAAATTTAAAAACAGTCAACCAAGACACCTTCCCAGGACTCTGGTGTGATTTAAAATTTTGCAAACTCATGTATCTTGACTCGCTAATCACGAAAATGATAGTAAATTTAAAGTATCCACATAATTGGCAAAAATTCTGGAAACTTTCGGTAACTCATGGTAATTTACGGTAATTTATTGAAAATTAATAGATAATTTCAGATAATTTTTAATTGATCATGAAGTTTTAAATTTAAAATTGTTGAACTATGTAGGTTTTAATTTAATTTACCAAATAGTAAAAGTTTTACTTTGTACCGTTTCCATCTGGTTGCAAAACTAAACTTTCAGATTTGACTTTTGGCATACAAAAATGACTTAATTCAATTTCAAATAGTTTAATTTACGAAATACTACTTTACACTGCTAATCAGATGGTTACATAAATTGTTTAAACAATTTATAATTGTTCTCAGCAATTTTCTCTTAGAGTAATGCTAGATGGTTTCGCTTTTTTTCTGAAATTTTCAGATTTGCTTTGACTTTTTAGTTGTGAACAAGTAATAAATAAACCTCAACAAAAAGCATTTTCCGAATAGTATTGTTTTTTGAAGTAAATTATTTTCACTCTTTTTCTAACTTTAAACCAATTTTAATTTAATCAAAAAAGCTATCTTACACTAGAGGTAAAAACAAAGAAAAGAATATTTAGGAGTAGGTCTGTAAATTACTTGAAAAAATTTTGTTTTGAATATATAATATAAGAGTGAAAAATAATTATATTGTGCCAGAGATTAATGACAAAATTTTAAAATAATTTTTTTTAATGATGCTGGAGAAGAAAAAGTATCAACTTTAGTGCTGGAAGAAGTATATAATAGTTTTCAGGCTTTTTTACTTTCTGAATTCAAATCGATGAAATTGAACTAATCGAAAAATTGTTTGAACAATTTCAATATTTAGTAACAAATATTTGTGAAATCCTTCATAACGACGCTAAGCAATAATAAAACTTTTTTGCTCTTCACACAGAAACGCCGATCCTCAAAAGTAAACTGATGCGTTTTGAGTTGGAACAACAATACGACAGCGGAGAATGAGAATACAGCTATGTTCATCTTATAATTTCGCACTTGAAGTATTCTTATGTCAAGAAAAATCGTATAGTCTATTTTTACCTTTCTGCATGTTTTTAATTTTTTTAAATTATCATATAGGGTCCTCAAGGAGTTTACATATATTTACTGAGCAATAAATCGTTGAGCCTTATTTAAGAAAAATGTTTTTTACAAAGTTTGCTAATAATTATAATTGGAATTCCCTATGGAAAATTGGAAAAAGGTGCAAGCAAACAAACATTTTTTAATTCAAAACAGGACTCTGTTAAAAAGTAACGCATGAAGGCACTGGATGTGTAAAACTGAATTTGAGTCCATGTCATTATAAGATTATAAAAAATTCTCATATTGCTTAGCTTTGTTCAAACAATCAGAAAGCAATGTTTTCAAATTAGAGACAGGCGCGTTTAGAATTTTTCAATATGACTTTCTTATTTTATCAATAGAGTCAAGAATGACACACCATTAGTATTAGCGCTGTACTTTTGCCGCGCTCGTAAGGTTGAGAAAGAAGAACTTCCCATGTGTGTTGATCTCGAATGCACAAGAAATACGTATTCGCTACTACTGGCACTACGGGCAAGGGAGCCAGTCTAGTGACGGGCCGCTTATATTCCCCGGTCGCAGTCTTGATCGTAGCCACACGAACGTGCCCGTCTCGTCCATGATGAGTTTTCAAAATTTAAGCTAAGGGCCATTTGCCGTTGACGGAGAGCAAGCTGGGATAGACCACGACCACAAAATCGCCAACCTTCAAGTCAGCTCGAGAGCGAGCCCATTTTCTTCGTTGCTGGAGGGTATTCAAGTATTCGAGACTCCGACGAAGCCAAAAGCGATCGCGCATGGTCTTGATCAGTTGTCAATGCGTCAATTTATCCAGATCCTTCTCCATTGTCCCGGTACCGGGTATAGCAATCAAGGGTTGAGCCACTGTCGAGAGGATTTCACGCTTCGTTTGACCATATGAGTCGATTTGAGGTGGAGTTAAACGGAAGCAGTCATTTTGAGGATCCCAAAAAACACCTAATTTACTGACTAAGCCGTCACTACAGTGTTGGTGTCACGTGGGGCGAAGTCGATCTGAATCAGAGGACCATTTCGCTGGCCCCACCACCCACGCAAATTCCACTTTTTCTGGGCCCAATATTTAGTGCAGAATTTGTTCAAATTTGTTCAACCAGAATTAGATGAGTTGATCACGTAGAGTTTTCGCCTGTTGAAGAGTATCACTTCCGGTCATCACGTCGTCGATAAAACGGTCCTTCCGAAGCACTTCAGCTGCCAGAGGGCGATTCGGCTGATGGTCAGCAAACAACTGTTGTAGCGTTCTTAGTGAAAAATATGGCGAACATGCTTCGCCATAGGTGACGGTCAGAAGTTGGTAATGCGTCGCAGGCCCAGTTTCGCTCGGACTCGAAAAGATTGCGTTGTAAGTCCACTTCTTGTGGGTAGACCAAAATTTAAGATACATTTTACATATATCGGCAAAAAACGCAATCTGGTAGTACGCGATGTTTGTTTGCAACTTCGGCCCAGCGTGAAGGACATCATTCAAAACGTAGCCTGACAAAGTAGATCTCGAGGCATTGAACAACACTCGGGGCCGTTGATCATGGTCACCTCTTTGCCAGTTACGATGGTGAGGAATGTAGTGCGTAGGGCGCTCAATTGTTTCCAACTCATCCTTCGACAATGGTTTCATATGCCCAAGGTTGATGTAATCAGCCATGAATTGATCGTATAGTTTTCTCATCTCAGATTTTTGTTGCAAGCGGCGATGTAATGATTTGAGAGAGGCCAGAGTGCCACTGAGGCTCGCGCCAAGCATTTCCAATGAAACTGGTGCAGCGACAAATGTAGTGTGCACCGTGAAATTGCCCGCATGGTGCAGGTTTAGCTGGCATGGCTAGAGTTCGATAATAATGTTGTTAACGAGACTCAGGTGCTGAAGGGGAGTAGAAGCGATTCGGTGGGACGGCACTTCTCGGCGGTCTAACCCTGTCGGCGCCAGGCAGGCTACTTCTCGACGATCTGGAACCTTCAGCCGAGGTAAGGGTGCGGCATCGTCGTTGCAAGAATTGCATTAGCATGTCATAGGTATCTGAATTGTCGTCTGATGTATCCATATATACTTCAGAGCGCTCGAGTTCGTCCTCCCACGCTCTTCATGTGATCGAGCCAATGATGGTCGTGGCTATGGAGACAAACCAGTCATCCCAGGATTTAACCGGACGTCCCAAGGTTCTTAACTGACCGCGATGACGTTCCAAGGTGTCGATTAAAGACCGGAGCCCCTCTGCAGTCTCGCGTCTCGTAGGTTGGATGTTGCGCAGAGCCACCAAATGATCTTATATGAGTAGCCGTCGATGTTCGAGACGAGATTCCAGTAATGCCCATGCTGTAGCTTAATTAGCCCCTGTTACCTGTAGATTGTCGATCGCCGACTTAGCTTCGACCTGGACGCAGAAGTTCAGCTAAAACATGCGTTCCACATCGCTGAGTTGGGCGTTTCGATGAATCAAGTCACGAAAATGATCTCGAAAGGCTTCCCAATCCTCTCGCTTGCCTGAGAGAAAGGGCACTTCGATGGTCGGTAGCCGCAACCCTATTTGTATGTTTCCAACTGGGAACGCAGGGTTGGCTACAAGATCGACAAGTGCATTTGACGTAGCTGGGAGATCGACGGCGACTAGCTCGAGTCTGCGTTGTTGGTCACAAATGCGAGTTGGCGCATTAAAAGATGCCATTTCCATTTCAGCATACATGTTCTCGAAGTTGTCATTGTCGTTCGGAGGTAGCTGAATGAGCACTGAATGATTTCCTTGAAAGAAACATCTCGAGACGTACTCGTAGTGCTCCTAACATCCAGTCTTGTATGAGTGTGTCGAGGACGGAAGCACTTCAGCGCCGGAGAAGACCACATAGTGCCCCTTGAACAGTTAGAAGATTTTCATCTGCCCTGTAAAACACATACGTTAGCTCGACAATCTGAGCGCCAGGGGCGCTGAGTTTTGAGCAACAAACAAAACAACGAGAACCAGAGAAGTAAAGATGCAGCCGTGACGTAAATGTTGACGCTCGGCTTGCGAGTCAAACATCGTTGCCATGTTGGAGAAGCGAAGGAGAAAGAAATAGAGAGAGACGGATCGTTAGATTAGTCTAGACTCTTCCCTTCGCCCCCCTTTTCCCTTTTCGAATTCCTTTGTTGCTCTTAGTGCATGGTTATAAAGTGTCGCTCGCGGGAGATCGCTCGACCGTGTGTTTCTTAATCATAGTAGATTTAATACTTGCATATGATAGAGATGAACATAGTTCGATTGCTCCAAAAGTTATTTTCAGGTGGGAATTCGCTCGACCACACGCTTCCAATTGATGCAAGATTAACGTAAGAGAATGCCTCTTTTTCCCAATTTCGGGCGGGAGATCTCTCGACCACGTGTAACGTAAGAGAATGCCTCCCGGGCGGGAGATCTCTCGGCCATGTGTAACGTAAGCGAATGCCTCTTTTTTCGATTTCGGGCGCGGGAATACGGGAAGACGCTGATGGACAAAGTCCGAAACGAGATAATCCTCAAAGAATGGTTAGAATCTGTGAATGAGACACTAATCTCAAGAGACAGAAGAAGCCATAGAAACACGAGAGCTTGCATAAAAAAATGCTTGGACGTAAAGGAAGCTAGAGCAATATGTCAGAACAGAAAATAAATCCCTAAAATCTTGTGAATAACTTCGAAACTCCTTGTAATATTTGGAAATTCTGCAAAATTCTTAGACATTCCATGAAATTCTTGAAATCCCGTGAAATAACTTGAAAACCTACGTTGAGTGAATAATTCAATCATAAGTGTGTAGTTTCTCTGTTTTTTGCATTGCTTCGTGCAATATTCTAACACAATTTCATTCAATAGCGAGTTAGTAATACATAGATATTGTGGAAGTTCTTTAATTACTTTATGATGTCGCTCATTTACGATTGTCATGACTCATATCTGATCTACTCTTGATATTGCCAAGAGTAATAAATAAAGATTCCCTATTCCACAGCAAGAAAAATACTATTCACAAAACAGTTTATTTCTTTCGCTTCATTTTCTCACCTTTTAGATTATCATTGTTGTCAATAATGTGATAATGGCTGGTATATAAGCAAGTACGACACGTATGCAAAATCTCGTCAGGAGCGGTTCTGGAAGTTATTTTATGAAAAGCAGTAGTGGCACTTCAAAAAAATGAAGACTTTAATTTTAACACTGATTTTTATACTCACGATATCGTTTAATTATGTTGGTAAGTAGAATATTCTTCACTGTCCAATCAATCATACTGTAAAATATCTTACATCCAGGAATTGACTATATTCACAAATTTGCATTTTACTTCAAAACTGTAGAAACACATCTAATTATCATTGTGCAACTTTCCCAACATTTTTACCAAAATATGATTAAAAGGTTTCAATCCAATCTTTACGCGTACCGATAAATTGAATTTCAATTAAATTTATGCTCACATGTGTTATCATTTTTGTAACACATGTTGAACAAAATTTCAGTGCAAGCTGCTGTAATTATTTTTTTTACAAATACTTATTACATTATGAGCTTAAATTTTCTTCGAAATACGTTTGAAAGATTTTAATTTTAGTTCATGCTCTGTAATAAAGATTTTTGAAGAATTATTACAGCTTGAACTAAAATTTTTCCTAACGTATGTTACAAACACTAATACTCACGTGTACTCATACGTGCATCCCAGCATATGTTCCAAATATTCATCTTTAGAATGCAAAACTGTTATCTCAGTAGTTGACGGTAAATTACAATACATTTCCATAGATTTCTGTGAGTTATACTAAATTTCCATAAAAGCAATAAGTTTTAATCAATTTCTAAAATCTTAAAGAAATACAAAAATTATAGATAGCAATATATATATCAAGTTTTTTTTCTCACATCTTATCAAGCATTCGAAGTTGGCCTTTTAGAGAAAATGAAATATGCAGTTGATGATTTGAAGTCGCAGATACATTGTTCCTTAACATTTCATATTGACAATATACCTGTGACTAGCCTGGAACTGTTTCAAAAATGTAGTTTCTGCAGAGAATATCAAGTTTGAAGAAAGTTCAATTAAAAGACGTGAGAAACGGGTACATCTTTTTCAATTTAGAAATGAATTGTCTTTTCTAAATAATCTTCATAAAATGTTATTTCGATATTTACGTCTGAGTGTTTTATATTTTAATAACAAATTTCAAAATCTCACCATGTCTCTGGAATAATAATTTTCTTCATTTCTCGCTGCTCTTGCATTACTTTATAAAAATGCGCAGAATGCAACCAATTTTTATTGAACATATACACATGAGACAAAACTTCGCCTCGCTTCTTTCCACATCTAGGGAAATGTCGGAAAATGGACAATCTGCAGAAAGTTATGCATATAAAAATTTTGTTTGGACGAATCAGAAGCAAAAATCATATAACACTCAAAAAACAGATAAGGCAGGGTGTCTAGGTTTTCAAAATATATTTATATTTACTTCATCGAAATTTTGACCCTTGACGCTTTTTTAATATCAAATAACTTTGGTATCACATATATGCTATATTTATTTTGGAGCAACAGCGAATTGTTAAGATTCGTCGAAAAAATTCTTTCATAAAAATATGATATCTTACAGATGGAGCTGATGGAGCTGATGGGAACCGGCCTCGTCGAATTCGAACAAATCGTCATGGTCGAAGAACTAGACGTGCACGTTAGTATATGATAAATCTTTTGATAATAGGAAAAGTTCTTGGGATTTAGAAGAAAATCCAAATTTTATTCCTTAACCGCCAATAAATTATTGTTCTTGTTGAACGGCGTTAACTCCTGGAGACATTTGAAACAACTTTCGAATTTTAACTTACGAAAGTACATATTCTTGAAGAAAATTCAATTGCGCACCTTTTTTGTCTGCGCGGAAATGGTGTGGCTTTCTCTGTTTTTGAAGTGAAACCGAGAAAACCCGTTTTTCTCCAACTTTCTGTGAACTTTAAAAAGAACCCCGCATACAATACATGAGAAAAAAACATGCTGTCAAATTAGACGAAACTGCGGGAAATTATTGATCTTGAGGTCCTGATTAAAAGTTCTTATGGCCACAACCACCCAACAGGAATTGCTGAGATTAAGCTTTCAGAAGAAAAAAGTCATGGTGCTATCACGGCAGAACGATATTTCCGTAGGAATAAGCTGATGAAATCGTTCGAAATACATATCCCCCCCCCCCCCCCACTATTGAGGGTTGGGGGGTACTAAAAAATGGAATAATATTGAAGTAAACATACAATATTTATTGTATTGATGTACATGGTGTACATTGTATGAAAAATAGAATGAAAGAGAGATGTACAAAGAAAAAAATAAGATTTGATTTTCCGTCAACTCATGTTCTTACAAATTAATTTTCTTCATGAAAGTTTACTTTTTTCTGCAAAATTCTTCGTCTGTTAGACACTTGTTCTATTATTACTATTTTATCTTGAGTTTTTAGATTGTTTGATGACTTACTGCTACATGTATAGAAATTTTGTACAAACTCACATCAGCATGGATTTATGTAAACAAACTTTATAAACCTTCTCTTAGTTTCGAAACCTGAACAAACTCGTACGCAGGAAGAATAATATTCCGACGTGTCCCAATGAAAAGGTTCCACATCGCTTATCATTATTTTCTGTGTCAAAACCAGCTTTCTATAAAACGCGAAAGTTACATGCATGAATTGTGACACTAATTTTAAGGAATTTAGTAAATAATTCTTTCCCTCGAGGCTGACTTACGAAATATAAATATCTCAGGAGAACAAGGATGATGCCTATCAGTTAAGACATAACGACCATATACGTATATCTGTCGTAAAACGAAGCTTAAAAAATTTGTTCAATCTTACTCTCACATACGTTCTTCATTGATACAGTGATTAGTTGTTCCTCTGAATGGAGAAAACGAAGATCGCTTGTAATCTGGTCTTCACCCTGATAGCCATCCTTAATTCTATTGATGAATATGATAATTTTTCTTTGATTTGAAGTATATTCAAAAATTAGGAACTTCGAAACTGAAGCTGTTCAATTTTCAACCAACAGTTGCATATTCAACCAAAAAAGTTGCAATTTCTACCAAAGATTAATTTTCTACCATAAAAGACGAATTCTCAACAAAATCCATGAATTTTCAACAAAATTTTTTTATTTTCAACTAAACCGATCCATTTCCAATAAAAAATTGTATAAATAAATTTTCAGTCTGAAAAATGTATTGTCAAACGCAGAGATGATTTTTATATCAAAATAGTTGACTTTTCAACCCAAATGGACGAATTTGCAAGAAAATATTTCCCACTCGAAAGGATGACTCTTTAACAAAATTGTTGAATTTGGGACAAAATAATCAAATTTACAACCAATAAATAAAATCTTCAACCAAAAAAGATGGAACCTTAAACAGTAAGAATCATCTGTAGCTTCAGAATATTGCGCACACCTATTTGGTTCCTAATAATAGTATATTGTGCGACAAGTGCGGAAAGTAAGCAGTTCCACATGAGTGTGAAGTTTGCTGTACAAGCCAGAGGCGAATCGAAGGAAAGTTTTAGGCAAGTTGAACGAGCCGGAAAGGACCCGAATATGAACCGATGACAAGTAATGTAAACTTCACGAAAGTTATAACTGCCTACTTTCAGCACCTGTTGCACGCGAAATTTTTTGTAACAAATTTAGGGAATTTTTGATTCGAGGAACAATAAAAACAAATTTTCCGGAAATGTTTTGAAATTTATGGTGAAATTATTCAAAATGTCCGGCAATTTTTCAATATTAGAAATAACAAGAAATATTTGGTAAATTTATAAGTTACCGACAATTTCTGGAAATTTAATGTATCCAAAGCTTTTTGTACGAAATCCAAAAATTTCTGAAATTTTATGTAAAATCGATAAATTATAGGAAATTTCAAGTGTTCCTTTCTTTTCACAGAAGTAGGTCCGCTGGCCATGGCCAGCAGCAGTTTATCTGCTCCTCCAGAACGTGCTGTCATAACTATTGGTCGAGAGGATGGCAGACAATATGAGCTTACTCCAATAAATGATGTCACATACTTCCTTCCCACTCTTGGACGTATGCCGTCTAATTTGTATGAAACTAGAGTCGCTATTCCTGACGGGGCTGATCTTTCCATCGAAATACCAGAAGCAGACATGGCGCCAATTTTTATACCATTTCTCCATGGAAGAGAAGATGATTTTGCAGTTAACTCCCATGGTTGGGTCGTTGGACGGTATATGGGAGGATCTGAGAGGATTCTGAGAATTTTTGATATTCAAGGGATTATTCGGATGACATTTAACATACTCACAGGCCACAGTGAGAATTATTACGTAGTTTTTGGAGGCCGGCACCACTATTAGAGGTTTACAGAGAGAAAGTACATCAAAATCCATTAGGTCACTGTTTTTTTTTCAATCCTATTGGCTTTAGTGTCCGAGATTTTACGATTTCATCATTGGGGATATGAAGAAAAAATACGTTTCTGAATGTTTTGGATCCACTTTCGCCCTGTGAAGCCCGTTTTGAATCGGCGTCATGCGATCACTCCTTGTAAGTAATTTTACAAGTTTGCAATTCATTCTGTGATTAAACGCAATAAAGAATAATTCAATATTCAAGATCGTGTGTACCTCAAATAAAAAATGATATTCTTAACAGCAAGAGAATGAATTTTGAGTTTAATTTATCATAGACCTCATTTATAAACACAAAATCCTTCCCTAGGGTCTGTAAAACGTTGTAGTTGGTGGGGCCCTTGAGCGTGTGGTAAAAGAGGGCCAGATGGACCTCAGCGTGCATGTGTATGAATATATATGAAAGGAACCCTATAGACTGACTCTCCTGGCATGTGTGATTGTAGTATGCTAGAAGGGTGGAAGGGCCTAGCTAACACGGGCTTGCTATATCCCTGGGTCGAGGTCACTCTCGGGCAGACATCCAGTTTAAAATCGGGACGGAAATGGCCCACGACCCGCATAGGGTCTAAGAAATATTCTTTGAGTGCCTAACTCAATGTGGCCACCCTGCAAAGTCATGTATGCAGAGTTGACTGTGCCCGTGGCACTTTGGCACCTAGAGGTACAAAGGTGTCTTAACGGCTTCTCGGGCATACCGGACGAGCTCCCCGAGTAATCATTATTACCCTTGTACGCGTAGCTCTGCAGGAGGGATCTTCTGTATCCCTAGCTACTCTGGAAAAACCACCTCACTTTGTGAAGATCAAAATTACCGAAGAAGCTTTAGAGCATACTTCAGAATCTACAAGTCGGGAACCAACTGGAAGTAACCCTGAAATAAAGGGAGAAAAAAGGGGGGAGAAGCTCACCGTCCTTCCAGAATCGGAACCAAAATTTCGTTCGGGAATGAATGTTGTGGTCAAAATTCTAAAATTAATATGTATGTATGTATGTATACCATTAGGCCATTTCCTTTTCAGGGTAGGCGTGACACTACCCGATTCGGGTAGTGCTTCTAGGTGGATAGTTTCTTGTAGTAAATAACTACAAGTGTGGGCTCCCAAACCCACGACGAGCCAACAGCACGCAGTATTTCTGAACGGTAACTCATCCAATTACTAACCGCGCCCAACACTGCTTAACTTCAGTGATCTTACGAGAACTGGTGTTTTCAGCGTGGCATCGCCGTTTAATGCGCGATATAAATTTTGGAAAGATTCCATAAATACACCTAAATTTTTGAAATTTCATTATATTTTTTGATCTAAATAAAATTCAGTACAAGGTGGTTACTCGTGTCCCAAATTACAAATTTGGGGTCAAAATTTGAAAATTCCACTTAAAGTTCAAAATTTTTGTTAATGTAGTAGATTTTCACGGGAGTTGGCACGAGGGGTTTTTTTCGGGACACAGAATACAAATGAGAAAGAGGGGGGTTTTCGAAATACAGAACACGAATTTGGGGTTGATTTACAAAAATGTTACTTAATTATTGAAAATTTCAATAATTTGGTAGATTTCCATGAAATTTTGTACCAGGGGAGTTTTGGAACCTTAAAAACAAATTTAAGGTAAAAAATCAAAAATTTTCAAAAGCGTCTTAAAGTTTAATTTGATTAAATTAGTGGGTGTTTATTAATCTCAGTACGAGAGAATTTCTCAAGAAACAAAATAAGAATTGATGTTAAAAATTCAAAAATTTGACTAAGAATTTTGAAATTCATTAAATTTTCATACTTTTGAGATAGCCAGTGCGAGGGGATTTTTCGATTTTGTGAAAGCAAAGTTAGAGTGAACATTTGTATTTTGGACTCGAAAATCTTCCTCGTTATGGAGTTCATAGAAATCTACCAATTTAGTCTAATTTTTCAAATCAAAAGTAAAATTTTGAAAATTTACGCATTTGCCAGTCGATGCTTGTATTTTCTCTTCATCGTTCCTATAGTGCAGTTCTAACATAGTTATATTTGGAATAATGGATTAAATATGTCTGAGGATA
This sequence comes from Andricus quercusramuli, assembly GCA_932178445.1. Classification (NCBI taxonomy): domain Eukaryota; kingdom Metazoa; phylum Arthropoda; class Insecta; order Hymenoptera; family Cynipidae; genus Andricus; species Andricus quercusramuli. The sequence continues at coordinate 331,017 of CAKNXH010000187.1, forward strand.
AATTTAAGCTGCTGATGCAGAGTTCATCATCTCACACTCGGAAACACGGAACTCAAAAACGAACAAGCAAAATTAGAGTCTATTATCTTGGGGCAAGACCGAAAAATGGAGGCTATGGACAGGGCGCTCAGAAATAACAGTTTGATCGTGTCTGGAGTTGCTGAGAAGGACGGTGAAAATCTGGAGAGCTTGGCTTGTGGGATTCTCAAATCTCATTTTAAAATCGATCTACAAATGGATCAAGTCGACACTGCTAGACTGGAATCATCATCACCTGGATGTAACTCGAAACGTGAGGCTTTGGAATCCTCTCCCGCCAACTCCAACAGACAGAAGGCGGATGTGTTCCCTCCTTTTATTAGGACCACTTTGCATGGACGTCAAGAAATAAGAACACAAAAAACCTCAGGAACCTAGGCTTGAACGGACTTGTCACAAACACCACAAAATTTATCTTCTGGAATGGTCATAATTTTTATCTTGGGACACAGCAGGTGGGGACTGAGACTAGTTGAAATAATATAAGATAAGGAATTCTATTTGCTAAACGGCAGATCGCGAAATGACACTCTAGCAAAATTCACATTCGTGAATGCAGGAGGGGGGAAGCAAAGATGATTTGGTTTTGTGCAATGCTGAGGCATTATGTTTAATAAAAGACCTGAAGGTGGATCATTTTGTACCCTTTTCTGATGATTTTCCTATCGTGGTGTCCTCCTGTTGTCTTCCTGCTTCTGTTAGCCATTCGGACATCTCGGAAGTAAACGAAAATATGTCATTAACCTACCTCAAGTGGGACGATAGCAACCAGGACACGTTCTCGAGCGAACTCTATTTATCAAATAAGCTTAAAGTTACTTTTGACAAAACCGATATTGAGGGTTTAAACTATAATCTTACAGAGGCAAGTGTTGATAGCTCAAGATTAGCTGGTATGTGTAACGAGAGCGAAATATTTTGTGGTCAACCTAAGCGTTACAAACCTTGGTTGGATAGTGACTGTCAACAAGCAAACATTGTATTAGTTAGTGCATTCGAAACTGCTAGCGGGGCTAACTTTTCTGACGAGACTAAATTAAATTACATCAAAGGTAGAAAGTCGTAATAAGTTCTAATCAGGAGTAACAAATCGGGTTTTGAGAATATTATTGTTGTAGGTCTTCAGAGTGTTAACGATAGTGAGACTTTTTGGGAAACCGTGAATAAATTTGAAGGACTGAAAACCAAATCAAATAATCTCACCACAAAAGATTGGGAGAATTATATCCGCTTGACACTTTCGCTGAGACGACTGTCTTCATCTTTATTCATCAGCATTAATGCAAATTATATCAGGGTTGTTCTTAAGGAAATCTTTTGTTACCTTGAAACCTTCAGAAATTTTTACGATCAATACTACTAATGTGCAAACAATTCTTATCAACAAAACTCTTTAACAAATGTAAAACCTTGTTTCAGAAATCTTGTTGATCCAATATTGGAACTTTGCGTATACTTGATTCAACATCTTTGACTATTTCCATCATTTGTTTCGATTTACTTCTCATCACTTGGTTACTAAAACCTTTACCTAATCTGAGAATAACTGTATCTGAAACAGGAATTTGAATATTTTCTAAATTTACAAGCCAAGGATCCTTATCTTCTTCTGCAAAAATTTTGTGTAAATTCAAATTTTGCTCTTGAATATTAGTTTGTTGATCAAGAAAGAAAAAAAGTTTGCTCTCATGCTTTTTATCATTGTTTAAAAATCGTTGATTAAGGAAAATCTGATGTTTTATCTGTGAAACCATGAGACAGCTTCTTGTTATCTTTAAAATCCTTAAAAATCTTATAGATTTTTGAAGTAATTGGGGTTTCTATGGAATGCCTAAAATCTTGTGAATAACTGCGAAACTCCTTGTAATATTTGGAAATTCTGCAAAATTCTCAGACATTCCATGAAAGTTTTGAAATCCCAGGAAATAACTTGAAAACCTACGTTGAGTGAATAATTCAATCATGAGTGTGTAGTTTCTCTGTTTTTTTGCATTACTTCGTGCAATATTCTAACACAATTTCATTCAATAGCGAGTTTCTTAGCATGCTTTTTCAAGAATAGCGAGAAAATTATAAGAAATTCAATTTAGAAAAATCATCATAATAGGCCTATACTGAATTTCTCATAATATGTGCTCATGCATTTTTAACGATCATAACAGTGAGTTACGAGCCCGCTAAAGAATTTTCAAATTCTGAAATAAACGTTTTAGCCAAAAAATATACAAAAAATACGTAATACATAGATATTGTGGAAGTTCTTTAATTACTTTATGATGTCGCACATTTACGATTGTCACGACTCATATCTGATCTACTCTTGATATTGCCAAGAGTAATAAATAAAGATTTCCTATTCCACAGCAAGAGAAATACTATTCACAAAACAGTTTATTTATTTCGCTTCATTTTCTCACCTTTTAGATTATCATTGTTGTCAATAATGTGATAATGGCTGGTATATAAGCAAGTACGACACGTATGCAAAATCTCGTCAGGAGCGGTTCTGGAAGTTATTTTATGAAAAACAGTAGTGGCACTTCAGAAAAATGAAGATGTTAATTTTAACACTGATTTTTATACTCACGATATCGTTTAATTATGTTGGTAAGTAGAATATTCTTCACTGTCCAATCAATCATACTGTAAAATATGTTACATCCAGGAATTGACTATATTCACAAATTTGCATTTCACTTTAAAACAGTAGGAACATATCTTATTATCATTGTGCAACTTTTCCAAAATTTTCACCAAAATATGCTCAAAAGGTTTCAATTCAATCTTTACGCGTACCGATAAACTTAATTTTAATGAAATTTATGCTTACATATGTTATCATTTTTGTAAACTATGTTGAACAAAATTTCAGCGCAAGCTGACATAATTATTTTTTTTTACAAATCCTTATTACATTATGAGCTTAAATTTTCTCCGAAATACGTTGCTCCCGTGCGATGGGTGATGCAAAGTTGAGTCTAGAATATTTAATTCACAACCATCATAAACAATAACGTATGTCCGGCAATATGCTGTAAGTTAATACCTGGATCAACGGTCTTGCATTGTTGTGGAGTTCACGTTTTGATAAATATAAATTTATTCATTTTCACTAAAATTGTAATACCTTCAAAGATTCACATTTTCATAACCTTACTTTGATAGATAGATAAACGTTCATTTTTCAGCCTACTTGCTTTGCTCGCACTTCAATTTTTTTTACAGAATTTTCATAAAACTAACCCTTCAAAACTCACATCCATCCATACCTGATACCTAGACCGCACGCTCTTGTCGCCTTGCCTTCTTTGCTCCGCCTCGCCACGCTTGCATGCCCATACTTTCTCGCATTGCCTCGCATTGCCAACCTCTGCTTTAGCGGCTCATACCTACTACTTATTCACTATTCACAATATTTACATATTACTTATATCTACACCCTCTCCTATTTAAAATCTTTCCTTCTCCATTCCTCTTCCTCCTTCCTTCTCTTCTCCTCCATCTTACCCAACACTCCCTTCACCCATGCTACTGCCCTTTTTCCCCCCTTTTCATGCATAAATTCCTTCATGCTTATTTCACTCCTTTCCACGTCTACGCACTCCTCCAACCAGTGCTCCACTCTTGCATCCTCCTTCCCACACAGTTCACACATCCTCTTGTCCCGAGAGAGCCAGAACCTATTGAAATCCTCCATGTACCCATACCTCATCCTCGCTCTAAGCTCCTGACTTCCTTTTTCTCCTTTCTCACATAAATATTGCGCTTTTGCCCTTGGCATAATCCGCACGTAGTCCCCGTTAAACCTTGACTCGCTCATTCTCGCTTCCACTTCTGCCTTCTCTCTCTCCATGCCGTTCGTCTTAACCAACTAATATACCTTCCTTCCTTCCTCGTGCATCCATCTCACTTCATCCATCTGCAGTCCATTCGTTCTACAATACCTTTTTTCCTCAACCTCCATCTACCTACCCACTCTCCTATTCTCCTTCTCCAACCAACACTCCCTATTCAGCTTACTTCCCCCCCCCTTCCAAAAATTTCTCCTCATATTTGCACGCCCGGCTCCCTACTAAAATCCCTACACTCGTTCTCCCTGCCTCCCTTCTGATAATATAATTAAGCGTCTTCCTTGCCAACACCAGTGTCCACCCCCACACCTCGACTCCATACAATAGCACACTCATCACTAGTGAATCAAACAATTTCCCAAACTCTTTCACCTCCTGAACCTCCTTTCCGTTCCACTTTCACTACCCTCCTTTATCCATTCCCCCTCCTCTGAACATTATGACCTTGGACTTTTCCGCATTCAGCTCTAACCCCTTCTTATCCAGGTATCTACTCAACCTCTTCACCCTCCCTTACCCTCTCAATCAGGCCTCTCTCTACTCCCTTATCCTCTATCGCCTCCCACGACCTCCCCCTATCCAACGAAGGAAACGCGCCTAATTTCCTCTTCCATCTGCTTTATTTTGACTTATTTTTCTTTCCTTTTTCTCTCTCACCCTTCTGTTTTCTCCCTCAGCCTCATGCCTTTCATCTGCTCTTTAGTCCTTCTTACCTCCTCCCTCAGCCCCCTGATCTCGCCTGTCAGCATCCTGAGAGCTTCCTTCTCCCCATTTCCCTCAATTTTTCAGGGGGGCGTCCTACTAGTTCTCCCGCTTTTTTCAAACGGACTCTCTACCTCGCTTTTGTCCAGACTGTCTTGGCTGTCTCTCTTCCTCTTCAAGAGATCCTCCCAGTCACTTGCTCTCGACGCTCTCTCCCTCGCCCTCTCGCTTCCTTCGTTCCCACCGTTCCGCTTTCTACCTCTCGCCGGTGCGCCACTAGACACCGAACCACGCGCTGTTGGCCGTTGTGCCACGTGGAAAATTTTCTTCCCGTTAATGTCACTACCAGTACTCTCACTGCACACCTCCTGCTCAGCCGCCGGTAACTGGGACCTCTCCATGCAGTATCCTTCACAACCGACAGATATCTCTGCAGAATGCTGTCTCTATTGCCGCCAAATTTTCTCTTTGTTTCCTTTTTTTTCCTTCCTTGCAATTCCTCACAGCCCCTGGAGACACCCCTTTCTCTCACTTAAAATCCCCCCAAATTTTCGAGCACCACCCTTGACCCTTGAATGCCCAAGACTCTTGACCACCAATTCCCCCGATTCTTTGCTAACCTAACCTCACTTCTCCAATTTACTCAATCTATGCTCGAAATTCCTTTTTATCTCCCCAATTCACCCCACACAACCCTACTCACCTCCTCGGCTTCCACCCTCACACCCCACTCACACCTACCACACAAATTCCATAGAAACCTCTCACCACCTGTCACTAAACACGTTCTCACTTCCGCCACCAACATGCAAGTCTTAACCTTACTTTGATATCAAACTCATAATAGGCAGTCATTTCGATCATTTGGAATCACGAGGACAGTGAAACGCAAATGCCACAAACATTCAAAATCTGAGGATATTTCCTGGAATCCTGGAAAATTCACTAAAATACCTTGTGAGCTTTTGAAATCTCTTGAAATTATTGAAATCTTTGGAAATTCTCAGACAATTCTCTAATCTCTTGAAAGTGCCTTGGAATGGACGATATGAAAAACAGTCAGGAGAACAAAAACGTTGCTTCTTGAAAGTCCTACAAGAACATCATATCAATTTTTTTAATTTTCTTGAAAAATCGAATATTTCAATTTTTAGAACCAACAATTCTGGTTTTGAAGACCAAAAAAATAATTAAAAAACAAAAATTCGATTTATCTGTCAAACTATGCATGATACAAAAAATATGAATCAACAAAAATTGTGTACTCGCAGAAGATCTACATCTTTCTTAATATTCACTTTTTATCAGAAACGTGGTTTTTTTTAATCTTAAATGACACATAGTTTTTGTATCAGTCGTAGAAAAAAAAATTGCAAATAGAAATGAAATTTTTAGACAAACGACACAAGTTACGATAAAAAATGAATAGAAAAAATTTATTCATCCAAAAAATAACTACAAATTTATTATCAATAATTTTTCTTTAGGACGCGCATTTTTTGTTCTAGTCGTAAGAAATGACATTACCAATGAAAAAATAAAATTTTTGGAAAAACAACACAAGGTACGAAAGAAAATCAGAAAAAAAGTTATTCACCTAGAAAACTTCTACAAATTTTTAAATAATCAGTTTTCAATTGGATGCGTATTTTTTGCACAAATCGTGATAAACAACACTAAAAATAAACAAATTGAATTTATTGAAAAACGACTGTAATTGTAATAATATAAGTTTAGTGAAATGATCATACGTGAAAAAAATATGATTACAAATCAGTGTTAACACTCTTTTCACTTTTTTTTGATTGATGGTTCCATACTGAAGACGCATGAGAGAAAAATTTTAGTTATTAAAACATTATCAGCTAATACATTCATCTCCCATCAAATCTAATCTCCAAATAACGTTCAAGGTTTGCACATTTGTCAATAAGCAATGTGAAGCAAAAATAATACAATACTCAAAAAACACAGAATTCAGGGTGCCTAGATTCTCAAAATATATTCATATTCGCTTCATCGAAATGTTGACCCTTGACGCTTTTTTAATATCAAATAACTTTGGGATCACATATATATGCTATATTTATTTTGAAGCAATAGCAGATTGTTAAGGTTCGTCCAAAAAATTCTTTTATAAAAATATTATTTTTTTTGCAGATGGAGCTGATGGAGCTGATGGGAATCGGCCCCGTCGAATTCGAACAGATCGTCATGGTCGAAGAACTAGACGTGCACGTTAGTATATTATAATTCTTTGGGTACTAGGAAAAATTCTCGGGATTTAGAACAAAATCCAAATTTTATTTCTTAACCGCCAATAAATTATTGTTCTTGCTGAACGGCATTGTCCCCTGGAGGCCTTTGAAACAAGTTTCGAATTTTAACTTACGAAAGTACATACTCTTAAAGAAAATTCAATTGCGCATCTTTTTTGTCTGCGCAGAAATGGTGTGGCTTTCCCCGTTTTTGAAGTAAAACCGAAAAACCCATTATTTTTTCAAATTTTCTGTAAACTTAAAAAATGTATGAAAATGGATGAAATTTGTGGTAATTCACTGAAATTTGTGAAATTTGTTGAAATTCATGAAAATAATTTTAATCGTGAAAAATAGCAATAAAAATAACAAAAAATTTAAAAAACGACACGAGGCTCGAAACAAAATTATTAGACAAAAACTGTTCACCAAAAAAAGATCTACTTATTTGTCAGTAATTTTTATATAAGACAAGTATATTTTCTTTTGATCGTAAAAAATAAGAATGAAAATAAAAAAATAAATTTTTGAAAAAACGGCAGAAGAGAAGAGAAAAAATTGAGATACAAAAGTTGCTTAACAAAAAAAGAAAGCTGAAATTAGACTATTTGGTTGAAAAAGAATTTACGCTATTTGTTCGAAATAATAATTTTTCGACAGAAAAGTAATATTTTTATTTGAACATTCATTCTTTTGGATGAAAATTCATTTCTTTGGTTGAAAATCCATTTCCTGGCTGAAAATTCATCTCCTTGGTTGAAAATTCATTTCTTTGATAAAAATTCATTTCTTTGATTGAACATTCATTCTTTCAGATAAAAATTCATTTATTTGGTTGAAAATTAATTTTTTTGGTTGAAAATTGATTTTTTTGGTGAAAAATTCATTTTTTTCTGTTGATAAAAATTCATTTCCTTTTTTCATTTAAAAATGATCATTTTAGTTGAAAATTCATAAATTTCATAAAAAATTGAACTATTATGTTTCAAATTCGTTTTTGCCGGTTTGCAATTTATTTTTTAACTGAAAATGCAATACATTTCTATATATTAATAATTAATAATGAATACATTAATAATGCTATATTTTTGGTTAAAAACGCACATTTTTCAGTTGAAAATTTACTTATTTGGATGAAAATTTATGTATTTTGTGGAAAATTGGTCTCATTGGTGAACAGTTGATCTTCTTGGTGAAATATTCATCTTTTTGGTTCGAAAATTCATCTTTTTGGTTGGAAATTCAATAACATTTTTCAAAATACGTTTTTTAGTTAAAATTTCATTTTCAACTATTTTGTTAAATATACGTTTCTTTCGGTAGAAAATTGTTTTTTTTTTATTGCTGGAAATGTAACTATTCTATTTTTGATTGGAAATTTATCATTTCAATTTCCGCGAATTTGAATTTAAATAGCTGAAAATTATAGTTGGAATTTCTAATTATGATCATTCTTCACTTGCAAAAGCTATGCATTAAATAAATTTGCCATAATTTTTCGAACAGTAGAAATTTTTTCCACTTTCCAAAGTTCTGAATTTTAAATTCCGAAAAATAGGATTTTTTGGATAAAAAAAGCAAGATAAAGGGAAGCGTCAAGAAACTTTTTTTGATAGATTTTAGAGAGGAAAAACTTTACAGTTTTGACTTTATTATTATCTTGTCTGGATTTAGTGAAAAAATACAAATAGAAACATGCTTTTAGTTTCTTTTTCCAAAACAAACATTTTTTCGTGTTGTTTCAAGCGTTCAAAAATGGTCAATTTTACGGTTTTTTTTTAGCAATTTCGACAACTTGCCAAGACTAAGCTTTCAGAAGCAAAAACTTATGGTGTTATTACGGCAGAACGATATTTCCGTAGGAATAAGCTGATGAAATCGTTCGAAATACATCTCCCCCCCACTACTGGGGTTTGGGGTTAATGAAAAATGAAATAATATTGAAGTAAACATACAATATTTATTGTATTGATGTAAATGGTGTACATTATATGAAAAATATAATGTAAGAGAGACGTACAAAGAAAAAAATTATGATTTGGATTTCCCGTAACTCATATTCTTACAAATTAATTTTCTTCATGAAAGTTAACTTTTTTCTCCAAAGTTCTTCGTCTATTAGACACTTGTTCTATTAATATTATTTTATCTTGAGTTTTTAGATTGTTTGATGACTTAGTTCCACGTGTATGGAAATTTTGTACAAAGAGTGATTAGTTGTTCCTCTAATTGGACAAAATAAAGATCGCTTGTAATCTGGTCTCCACCCTGATAGCCATCCTGAATACTATTGATGAATAGAATAATTTTTCTTTAATTTAAGAAATAGCTGACTTTTCAACCCAAATGGACGAATTTGCAATAAAATAGATGAATTTCCTACTCGAAAAGATGACTCTTTAACAAAATTGTTGAATCTGGGACAGAATTATCAAATTTTCAACCAATAAATAAAATCTTCAACCAGAAAAGATGGAACCTCAAAAAAAAAGAATCATCTGTACCTTCAGAATATTGCGCACACCTTTTGGGTGCCTAATAATAGTATATTAAGCTACAAGTGCGGAAAGTGGGTAGTTCCACCCAAGTGTAACAAATTCAGGGAATTTTCGATTTGAGTAACAATAAAAACGAATTTTCTGGAAATGTTACCGACAATTCCCGGAAATTTAATGTAAAATCGATCAATTATAGAAAATTTGAAGTGTCCAATCACATCCAAATCCAAATGTAATTTTATGTTATCTATGGTAATTCATCGGTTCTTCAGAGCAATCTTCCTTTCTTTTTACAGAAGTAGGTCCGCTGGCCATGGCCAGCAGCAGTTTATCTGCTCCTCCAGAACGTGCTGTCATAACTATTGGTGAAGAGGGCGTCAGACAATATGAGCTTACTCCAATAAATGATGTCACATTCATCCTTCCAACTCTTGGACGTATGCCATCTAATTTGTATGAAACTAGAGTCGCTATTCCTGACGGGGCTGTTCTGTGCATTGAAATACCAGAAGAAGATAGGGCGCCAATTTTTATACCTTTACGCCATGGAAGAGAAGATGAGTTTGCAGTAAACTCCGGTGGTTGGGTTGTTGGACAGTATTTGGGAGGTTCTAATGAGATTCTGAGAATTTTTGAAAGAAGAGGGATTATTCGGATGACATTTAACATACTCACCGGCCTCACTGACTATTATTACGAAATTTTTGGAGGCCGGCATCACTATTAGAGGTTTACAGAGAGAAAGTACATCAAAATCCATTAGGTAACTATTTTTTTCAATCCTATTGGCTTTAGTGTCCGAGATTTGACGATTTGATTATTGGGGATCTAAAGAAAAAATACGTTTCTAAATGTTTCGGATCCACTTTCGCCCTGTGAAGCTCGATTCGAATGGGCTTCAACGCGATCTCTCCTTGCAAGTAAGTTACAAATTTGCAATCAATTCTGTAATTCGACGCAATAAAAAATGTTATTCTTAACAGCAAGAGGATAAATTTTGAGTTTAATTTCTCACAGGCCTTATTATGAAACAAGAAATCCTTCCCTAGGGTCTGTAAAACGTTTTAGTGGGTGGGGAGGCTTGAGCGTGTGGGAAAAGAGGGTCAAACGGACCTCAACGTGCATGTGTATGGATATGTATGAAAGGATCCCCGTAGACTGACTCTCCTGGCATATGCGATTGTAGTATGGTAGAATAGTGAAAGAGCCTAGCTAACACGGGCTTCATATATCCCTGGATCGAGGTCCATTCCGGACTGAAATCCAGTTCAAAGTCGGAATGGGAATGGCCTACGATCCGCGTAAGGTCTAAAAATATTCTTTGAGTATCTAACTCGATGTGGCCACCCCTTAAAGTCATGGATGCAGAGTTTGGCACCTAGAGGTACGAAGGTGTCTTAACGGCTTCTCGGGCATACCGGACGACCTCCCGGAATAATAATGCTTACCCTTGCACGTGTACCTCTGCAGGACGGATCTTCTATATCCCTAGCTACTCGAGGATACTGCTGAGGATGACGGTGAATATCGGCAGAGCGTGGCTCGCTTATTCAAAGATGGAAACCTCATATTGGTCCATCTGAAGAAACTTCGTGGTACTGGAATCATCATCCCCGGAGATTATACAAAAAAGCTCCAAAAGGAGATCTGGAAGGCAGCAGAGATAAGAAGAAGAGAGAAGAGAACACTGGAAGAGAGAACACTGGATGTAACGCGAAACGTTAGGAACGAAGGAACCTAGGCTCGGACGGACATGTCACAAACACTCAAAAATTTATCTTATGGAGCTGTCATAATTTGTATCTTTGGAATTTGTTATTACAATCCAGCGGTTGATATTGATGCTATTTCAAAATTGTTTGAAAAAGCTTTATGTGCATTATATTATCAGATGAATATGATAACGTTGCTACCACTATTTATGGCGATTTTAATAGTAGGGTTGGATGTTTGGGTCAGGGTCCTCGTAAGATGTTTATTCACACTGATTTTTGTATTAATTGTGATAGTCAAGATATTGTAAACAGCAGGAAGGGGCTGAGACTGGTCGAAATTATGTAAGATAAGGAATTCTATTTACTAGACGGCAGATCGCGGAATGACACTCTAGCAAAATTCACGTTCGTCAATGCGAGGGGGAAAAGCATAAATGATCTGGTTTGGTGCAATGCTGAGGCATTAAGTTTGATAAATGACCTGAAGGTTGATCTCTCACTAGCCTTTTCTGATGATTTCCCTATCGTGGTGTCCTGCTGTTGTTTTCTTGCTTCTGGTAGCCAGTCTGACCCTCAAAAATAAATAAAAATACGTCATTAACCTACCTCAAGTGGGACGATAGCTAGCAGGACATCTTTTCGAACAAACTCTATTCATCAATTGAGCTGAAAGATAATTTTGACAAAATCGATATTGACGGTTTAAGCTAAAATCTTACAGAGACAATTGTTAATAGGGCGAGATTAGCTGATTTGCATAACAAGAGCGAAATATTTTGTGGTCAAGCTAAGCGTAACAAACCCTGGTTCGATAGTGACTGTCAACAACAAAAAATTATATTACTTAGTGCATTAAAAACTGCCAGCAGAGCTAAATTTTCTGACAAGAATAAATTAAATTACATCAAAGCTAAGAAGTCAAATAGTTTCTATAAAAATTTTCCTCCTAATTGCGTCCTGCTTCTTAAGTCATTTTTTAACCAAATATTTGAAAATGAATATTTGCTACCTGATTGGATGAAATATTTGACACGTATGGTTCACTAAATACATGATCCTTCTAATCCCAATAACTGCAGCCCGATAGCTCTCCTAAACTCCGTCTTAAAAATTTGTATACCGATTGTACAATTAATATTATGCGCCGGAATAGAGTTTGCATTGATAATATCTTCAATTTGGCCGCCATTTCAAAGATATATCTATAAAGAAAAAAAGAAGAACTATATGCCATAGTCGTCGATTTTTCAAGGGCATTTCCTTCGCTCAATCATACCCTCATCTGGACAAAACTTCATGATTTAGGCGTAAGCTCGAAAACAATCAGGATACTGAAAAGTTTATATGAGAGAGCATCAACCCGCGTGAAAGTGGGAGATGAACTCTCAGATGAGTTGCTGATTGCGAAAGGGGTCCTGCAGGGTGAAAAGAGTCCGATAATATTCAACCTCTTAAATTCTGACATTGAGACTTTCTTCAGGGGAAAATGTCTGGTCGGCTTCAGAATTTTGGGTGATGAAGATATTATTGTTTCAATTCATGCAGACGATTTAATTATTTCAGCCGCATCCAAAATTTATGCAATAGGAAAACTCAATGCCCTCAAGGAATATTGTAACATAAATAAATTAACGGGCATAAGAGACAAAACTAAGTAAAGCTAGCCGACCTAGCCTCGGCAGCGGTCAAAAATATTTTTATCCGAACCAAATCTTCCTACTAGCCTTCTGTTATCAAAATACAGGACTCGGTCATGAAGAGCACCGTATTATATGCGGCTCATATTGTCGGTCTGAACTATTTAGAAGTCTCGTCAAATTATGAAAATGGCATTGAACTGGGCGGCACAGGCCTTCAATATGGAGGACTCGCGTTACCCCAAACTCTGTATACAAAAACTGGCTCAATCCATAACTTAACTAAATGGTTACACCCTTAAAGGTCAAATTGTGAACATGGATCACAGATATAATGAATACATGTTTTCTCGAGATTTGACGAGATTAAAAGATAGCAATTTTAGTGCGATTTATAAACAAATTTTTTACAATGATCCACAACCTCAACAATATCTGTTGTCAAAAGCCCCGTTTCATTACAGACGCGTTTTTATCCAGCTTGAAGCAGCTTCCAAATTCATCACTGAGCTGACCTTAAAAGTTGATACTACTGTGTTTTACCCACAATACATATGTCAACTCAGTGGGCGCTTGTCATTTATGAACTTATTCGTGTTTTAAGCGAATCGGGTTTTCACATTCAAGGCTATGTAGATGACCTCTAGAAATCTTGTATTTTGTTGAAAATTCAACTATCTGGTGGAAGAGTGTTGGTAATTTTATTCCAGTCGCCACTAACACTTCTGTATGTACTAGAAGGTCCCCGAGATACGTTTTGTTAAGACGGTGAGAAAAGCCCGCTGATTAAAAATATTTTGGCTATTTTTTCGAATTCCTGGTCAATTTTTGCTTTAAAGTATTGTTTGAACAATTTCAATATTTAGTAACAAATATTTCTCAAATCCTTCATAACGTCTCTGAGCAATAATAAAACTTTTTTGCTCCTGACAGAGAAACGCCGAGCCTCAAAAGTGAACTGATGTGTTTTGAGTTGCAACAACAATGAGGCAGCGGAGAATATGCTATGTTCATATTATATTTTCACACTTGAAGTATTCTCATTTAAGAAGAAAAGTATACTCTATTTTCAACGTTTTCCATGTTTATAATTTTTGCAAAATTATTATATAGGGTCCTGAATAAGTTTACATATTTTTACTTATCATTAAGTCGTTGAGCCTTATTCCAGAAAAATGGTGTTTACAAAGTTCGCTGATAATTGAAATTTCCTATGGAAAATTGGGAAAAGGTGCAAGCAAACGAAAATTTTTCATTCTAAAACAGGACTATGTTAAAAAATATTGTGGAAATTCTTTAATTACTTTATGATGTCGCTCATTTACGATTGTCACGACTCATATCTGGCCTACTGTTGACATTCCTAAAGGTAGTAAATAAAGATTTCCTATTTGACAGCAAGAAAAAAGCTATTCACACAACAGTTTATTTCTCTGGCTTCGTTACCTCACCTAAATTTATATTATCATTTTTGTCAATAATGTGATAATGGCTTGTATATAAGCATGTAAGACACGTATGCAAAATCTTCTCAGGAGCGGTTGTAGAAGTTCTTTTATGAAAAGCAGGAGTGGCAATTTAAAAAAATGAAGAAGTTAATTCTAACACTGTTTCTTATATTCACGTTATCGCTTGATTCTGTTTGTAAGTAGAATATTCTTTACTGTCCAATCAATCATTCTGTAAAGTATCGTACATCCAGATGTTGAATATATTCACAAATTTGCATTTCACTTTAAAACAGTAGAAAAACATCTCATTATCATTGTGCAACTTTCCCAACATTTTTATCAAAATATGTATAAAAGGTTTCAATTCAATTTTTACGCGTACCGATAAATTGCATTTCAATGAAATTTATGCTCCCATATTTTATCATTTTTATAACATATGTTGAACAAAATTTCAATGCAAGCTGCTATGATTTTTTTTTACAAATCCTTATTACATTATGAACTTAAATTTTCTCCGAAATACGTTTGAAAGATTTTAATTCAATCTTCACTTGTCCGAAATAAAAAACTTTCTTTGAACATATGTTCTTCCGGTGCGATGGGTCATATGAAGTTGAATCCAGAATAGTTCATTCACAACCATCATAAATAATCACGAGAACAGTGAAACGCGAATGCCACAAAAATTCAAAATCTGATGATATTTACTGGAATCCTGGAAAATTTTCTGAAATACCTTGTGAGCTTTTGAAATCTCTTAAAATCATTGGAATCTTTGGAAATTCGTAGAAAATTTTTTAATCTCTTGAAAGTGCCTTGGAATGGACTATATGAAAAACAGTCAAGAAAATAAAAACGTTGCTTCTTGAAAGCCCTACTAGATCATCATATCAATTTTCTTAATTTTCTTGAAAAATCAAATATTCCAATTTTTACAACCAACAGTTCTGGTTTTAAAGACCAAAAAAGTAATTAAAAACAAAAAATCGATTTAACTGTCAAACTATGCATGATACAAAAAAATATGAATCAACAATAATTGTGTACTCGAAGAAGATCTACAACTTTATGGTTATTCACTTTTTGATTATAAGCGTAGTTTTTTTTTAATTATAAAAAATATCATAGTAAATATAAAAAAAATGCGCAAAAGTGACACAAGGTACGAAATTTTTTTTTTTTTAATTTGTTCACTCAAAAAAGAGATACAATTTTTTCGTTATACACTTCCCGAAAGGACACATAGTTTTTGTTTCATTCGTAAAAAACAAAACTGTGAATAGGAATGAAATTTTTAGACAAACAAAATCAATTAGTTTTCGATGGGATGCGTATTTTTTGCTCAAATCGTGATGAACAACATTGAAAATAAAAAATTGAATTTATTGAAAAACGACGAAAGGAGCAATAAAATGTTTATTAACAAAATGGTTTTTTATAGGGTGCGCACTTTTTTAATTTTAAAAACAAGCTTTCAAAATACATCTGTTTCAATATTTTTCAAAATACATATGTTTCAACTGTAATATGGCTGCCGTTATGGGAGCATGCACGCTTTCGTCACTCGTACTATTTTCGCTAAAGCCGGTGTTCGTGTGTGACTTTTTAAATACAAGGAACTGTGGTGTTGTGTCTTTTTTTTCATCCTCAGAATTGGACTGTATTTTTTACGATAGGTTTAATTTGTGCGGAGTTTTGATGATTTGTTTGGTTTGTCTTCACTTGCCTCGTGGTTTTTTGACGCTCTGGGTGTGCTCGAATTAAATTCTTACTGGTGATTTCACCTGGTGAAATATAGAATCCTTAATTACGTCTGAGAAAACAGTTGGTCGCATTGGTTTATCGATTTTCAAGATCATCTGACTTCACCAGCTGTGTTTACGTCGTTCTAAAATGGTAAATGTAAACAGCAACCAAATTTAAAAGCTTCTTGACACTAACAGTATTTGTGCATATGGTAAATTTAAACTACTCATTACGGCTGACACAGGGTGTGTTGAATGTAAGGCGTGTACTTCTTGTTATCATGCAGAATGTGCTGCCAAAATCAAGTGTAACTCTGACGGCCGCTTTCAACGATGTTGTGGATCCAGATCCAACTCTCCTGCTAATGAAGAAAGAGACAATGAAATTGTAGTTAGCACTAACGCACTCAAATCCATGTTTAATGACATGAAAAAAGAGCTTATGACGGAATATGAGAAGTGCCACACTGAACTTAAAATCAACCTTGCTAAAACTCGTATTTTGGTTAAAAATTCATCCACCAAGATTGACCATGTTTCATCCAGCGTATCACATATGGATATTCGATTGACGGAACTTGAGGAGAAAGTCATGGCGCATGAGAGATCTCTGGAGGAAAGAATAAATTATATTGGTGATGAGGTAAACAGCAACCCCAACCCAACTCCGGAATGCTCTACCCAACATTCAAATGATGTGGAATCCTTTATTAAGGAGATTAACCAGCGCAATTCACGTAAGAAAAAACATCCTAATTTTTAACATGCCGGAAAACGAGGTTGAAGAAGATGTTTCTCCAGAAAGCAAGGATGTTATTCAAGTCATTGACTTTCTTTAATCAATGTTACCGACACTTGCAATATTTACTAACAATATACGTGTCTTCCGTATTGGACAGATGTCACATGCGCTATTGCGACCGATCAAGGTCAGATTCGGCACCGATGCAATTGCCCTGGATGTGACTCGCTCATACCTCATGCTGAAGAAAACGAAGTCTGTTCCGGAGGTTGTAAAGAATTATCGGGTCTCCAGAGATCATACACCCTTGCAGCAACTCAATTTCAAGGAACAAAAGAGGATATTAGAAGAACGCCTAGCCAGAGGAGAGAAAGATCTTCGAATAACATACAGAAACGATATTCCAGTCATAGTTTCCAAAAGGACATCTCCAGTTACGACAACTTAACGTCGTCCAGATTTACAGTTGGTTTATATTACCAGAATGTTAGGGGCTTAAATAGTAAGTCGTCTATTTTAACCACCTCTGTTGATGTTTTGGATTATAATATATTAACTTTCACCGAAACATGGTTAAACTCATCTGTCCATGATGCGGAAGTTCGTGATTGTAATACTTTTCAAGTTTGTAGAGATGACAGACTCTATAGACCAGGTGGGGGTGTCCTCCTTGCCATAAAAAATACATTTAGTTGTGCCAGAATTGATTTATCTTCTGTCATACATGCAGTTCCATCTATAAACATAGTCGGTGCAAAAATCTATTCTTCAATATTTCCAATAATAATTATTATCATTTACATCCCCACAGGCATAACGATCCAGCTTTTTGAAAATACATTAAGGGAACTTGTTGATATTCGTGCACTCTCTGAGAATAAGATCATTATTTTGGGGGACTTCAATGTTCCCAATTTTAAAAATCATATTGTAGATATCAAATTTGAAAGTAAATCAGCATTGTTTACAGAATTTTGTGATTTTTTTGAACTAAGGCAATTTAATTGTATGGAAAAGTATAATCAACGTTATTTAGATCTAATATTTTCAAACATCGAACTCAATTTTAGTAAAGCTAATGATACGAGTCTACCTGAGGATATGTGCCACCCCTCTCTAAAAGTAGATTTTTATATACATAAAGATGGAACCACACAAAATTTCAGTAACAATACAAAATCTTCAAGGCATAACTTTAAACGTGCTAATTATGTTCAACTCTACCATGGTCTCATTGATATTGAGTGGTCACCTATATTTACTTGTAAAACACCCGACCAAGCGTGCTCTTACCTCTA
Organism: Andricus quercusramuli; assembly: GCA_932178445.1. Taxonomy (NCBI): domain Eukaryota; kingdom Metazoa; phylum Arthropoda; class Insecta; order Hymenoptera; family Cynipidae; genus Andricus; species Andricus quercusramuli. The sequence goes on from CAKNXH010000187.1 coordinate 348,956, forward strand.
TAGTTATATATATGATATATTAGACAATACTGTTCCGGAATTTAAAACTGTAAGGTCTGAGTCGAGTTTCCCATCATGGTATACGCATGATATTATATCTGATATTAATTTAAAGAATAAGTTTAGTTTGAAATATAAGGACACTAACAACCCTTACTATCTCGAACTTTTTAAAAAACTAAGGACCAGTCCAAAAAAGCGTATTGAGATAGCTTTTAACGCATTCACGCAGAATGCTGAGAAAAATATAGTTTTGAATCCATCAACTTTTTGGTCATATATAAATAAATTAAAATGCGATCATAGAATTCCAGGGTTATTCTGGTTATTTTTGCTAGCTACTTTAAAAGTGTCTATAGGGATTCATCTGTTACTTCATATATTTTAGGTAGGCAAAATAAACGTTTACTTGGAGATAATATTGAAATATCGAACTTTATTGTCGCTAAAGCAACAAAGAAGCTACCAAATAAACAGACTGCTGGACTGGATATGTTACCATCGTTTGTAATCAGCGACTGTGAATTTTTTTTTACTCCCGTATTAACAACTATTTCCAACTTAGCATTGGAACATGGTAAATTTCCAGATGAATGGAAAAAGGCCAGGGTTTGTCGGGTGTTTAAAAAGGGCCTTAAATCAGAAGCAACGAACTATAGACCTATTGCGATCCTGAATAATTTTTCTAAAATTTTTGAAATATGTCTTCATGAAATTATCTTTAGCATTATTGCGTGCAAGATATCGACAAATCAACATGGATTTATTCCACGAAAATCTACCACTTCCAATTTGCTAATTTTTACTCAGAAAATCAAGGATTCGCTTGTTTACTATGATCAGGTGGATGTTATTTTTACTGATATTTTTAAAGCATTTGATAAAGTCGACCACAATATTCTAATAAAGAAAATGTATAACATAGGTATTCCGCACAAACTTTTACTTCTCATTGAATCATATCTGGAAAATAGATATCATGTTGTAGAATATGCTGGTCATTCTTCTCCGCCATTTGTGCCATCGTCTGGAGTACCTCAAGCGTCAACTTCGGGTCCATTACTTTTTATAATATTTATGAATGATGTATCGCTAAGCTTGGGTTGTTACCATCTACTATATGCAGATGATGTAAAAATATTTTCACCAATTGCGAACCTAAATTCTTTTATAAATCTCCAAGCTAGTCTTAATGTTTTTGACCTAGGAATTCTCTTTGATAGTAGGATGACCTTTCAGGACTACATAAGCGAAATAGTAGCTAGTGCGAATAAAACTCTTAGTTTTTTAATGAGGGCATGTAAAAATTTTAAAACGATAACTCCGCTAATTAAGCTCTTTTGTTCATTGGTTAGTTCCAAGCTTGAATATGCATCTATCGTCTGGGCACCAGAAACAATGAATCAAATAAATTCAATTGAGAGATGCCAAAAGCGTTTTTTAAAATATTTAGCATGGAAAGAGGATAATGTCTATCCTTCACGTGGGTCTGATCACCATCTGATAACACTCTTTAAAAGCGCGCGTGGACTAATTGACTGCCCAGAATTTCTGGAACTCCTACCTTTACATGCGCCGAAATACTGTACTAGAGACTCGACTATGTTTTACCTCAAAAAGAACAAGCCTCGTGACTCTCCGCTTTTTAACATGTGCAGTAATACTAAGATGCTTGTTCTTGAATCAGTCAACAATAATGTTGATATTTTCTTTATGTCACTTGAAGAATTCACTAGTGCGGTTCATAAATTTGTTGTAAGTACGAACACACTATAAAAGTTTGTAAAAGCCTGCCTGCGTGCTCACGCTCTAACCGTATGTATATGTACATTTTGTAGCCCCATCATTGGTTCTCTAAACTGTTGGGCTTACTGATTTTCAAATGAATAAATAAATATCAAAGCAAAATTATAATGAAATGTAATAATATAAGTTCACTGAAATGATACATTTTTCAGTGAAGCTGAAAATAAAAATTAGTGCAAAATAAAGAACAAATATTAACGTAATGATGAAAAATAAAATTTGTACATTATTCTGCAATATCTGAATAGGTTTAATTTCTAAAATAATTTTAATTTTTAAATTTCGAAAATTTCGGTTTAATTTCGAAAAGTTTCTAAAATATTTTTGGTCAGAAAATATATCTTCAAAACTGCGTTCTATTACAAGAATTTCCATCAAAATTACTAACAATACCTGAAATTCTTCAGATAATTTGCCATGGAATTGCTCACAGAAGAAATTTAATTTTTTATGGAGATCTGGAAATAAGAAAAAAATCTAGAGGCTTCCGAAAGAATTGAGAAGATCAGATCCTTGGAAATGATTAGTTAATTTCCAAAATTTAGTAACTTTTGATTCTTAAAGATTTGACCACAATTTTTCGTAAGTACATTATATACATAAGAAAGTTTTTCTCCACTCAAAAAAAAGCTATTTATCATTTTTGTGCCTCTAGGATTTTTTGACTTTCAGGTCTCCATAAAAATTAAATTTCTCCTATATAAAATGAAGAGAAAAATCTGAAAAAATTATAAAAATTAGGCGTTTCAAGGAGACTCAAAATCTTCTTTTCTCTATTTCGGATCTACACAATCTCAAGATATCAATCGATTTATTTCAAATTTTATACACGTTATAAGCGTCCCAAAAGGAAGCTTTTTAGTTCTAAGGGGTTTTAAATTTATGAAATTTCTTGTTTTGATCCACCCTAGTCCACAACAACCACGTAGTACCAATTTTGAAGAATATTGACGAAAGTTTTTGCATTTGTGTAGATTCGTTGACAACGTGTCGCTTGTTTTCAATTGACACGTTTTAATCGATTCTACATCCCGAATAACAAACATTTTCAAGGATAGTAAATAGATTTGCTATATGAGGAAAAACCGCCATTCCACCGCCTAAATGTAGTGATGATATTTGTCAATGTCACGTGAAAGCTGGTATATATATAAGTACAACCAGTTCAAGATCTTTTCAGTTGAACTTTAAGAAATATTCCAGAAATCAGCTCCTGATTCTAGAAATATGAGAACTGTTACTTTTATCATGTTCTTCTTCATGTTAATATTATTTGGCGATTCTGTTCGTAAGTAGAACATAATAATAATAATATAATAATCATAATAATATCGACTATATCAAAAAATTTGCATTTCACTTTGAAACATATGTTTATCATTATTGTAGGTATTTCGCAAAATTCGTAATTCGAGGGGCAACAAAACTGTTAAACGAGTAGTTTTGAAACGGAATGAGGCCACGTTTTTAGTTACGGAGACTGGAGGAAATAAATTGGAAATAAAATTTTAGTAACATATGTAAGCACGAAATTCAGTTTATCGGTACACGTCAACGTTTATTTTGGCTTATTTTGGCAAAAACTTCAGTTCATGCTGTGCAATGAAGATCTTTGAAGAATTATTACAGCTTGGACTAAAATTTTTTCTAACGTATGTTACAAACACTAATGCTCACGTGTACTCATACGTGCATGCCAACATATGTTCCAAAGATTCATCTTCACAATGCAAAAGTTTCATCAAGAGTTAACGGTAAATAACCATACATTTACATAGATTTCCGTAAGTTATCCTAAATTTCCATAAAAGCAATACGTTTTCATCAATTTCTAAAACCTTAGAGAAATATAAGAATTATAGATATATGTATATATGTCAAGTTTTTTTCTCACATCTTATCAAGCGTTCGAAGTTTGCTTTTTAAAGAAAATGAAATATTCAGTTGATGATTTGAAATCGCAGATTCAATTGTTCCTTAATATTTCATATTGTCAATATACCTGTGATTAGCCTACAACTGTTTCAAAAATGTAGTTTCTGCAGAGAATATCGAGTTTGCAGAAAGGTTCAATTAAAGGACTTAAGAAACAGTGTAACCCTTTTTCCGGCCTCTCAGAAATGTAAGCTGGGAACCGTTACCCAAATGGCCGCGCCAACGCCGGTACAGAAAAGTAAATTTGAATTTGCACTTACCGTGCTGTCAAGCGCCAGACGCTTACTCGGCGTCACTCCAAAATTATTCCAGAAATGTTAAACATTAATTAGACTAAATTAAAACGGACTAACTTAAGCTAGCTCACGGAGGAGGATTTGTGAGGGCGCGAAAAGTACTCCGGAAGTTAATATTAAAAGAAGTTAATATAAAATTTAATTAAATTTAAATAATAATGATTACATGAATTCTAATATTCGAATTTGTACAAGAGGATTTAAACCCGAACCATGATTTAGCCGATCCGACCTTCTTCAGTCAGTATTGATTAACAATCCAAACCTCATCATCGCATTAATTATTCAATACAATAAAAAGAGCTTAACCTAATTTTCAAGAGAATTTTTCCCGCCAAAACTTGCCTAATCCTAACATCTCGAATAATTTTTCCCTAAAATAACGGGTCCACATCACCAAACATGGCGTCTGCCCGCGTTAGCTAGATTACCCTCCTAGTTTAACATTTAATTTACAAACTCAACTAAACCTCTATATTCATCAATTTTCTTTCAATAAGCACTCAAAACAGTAAACTCACAAACCTAAACAAACAAAGCCAAAAGGAAACGGAGAAAATAACGCCTACCTTTGTTGAGGAATCCACGAGTTCTCAAAATTTATTCCAACCCCAGCCCGGCAAAATAGACTTGTCCTATTGGTAGGCGACGATTCCAAAATCGTTGTCTATCAAAACTCTACCACAGGTTGATGGCCGACACGAAACTGAACTCCTGCGTCCTCTCCGCTTGCCGCTTCCTTTCCGCTCGCGCCAAATTCTCCGTTCAGTCGGTGCGGCCCTCTTTAACGTGATTTCCGGGACTCCATCCGGTGGAATTTGGGCCGTTCCGGTATGCGTAATGCCGGCCGGCACAAAATGGATGCTCCCTTGTGTTTTGATAGGTCCAGCATGGCCTGATATCTCGACAATACTCCTTTTGTCTAAGATTAATTTCTGGAGTCTGTAGTTTTATCCGAGTCGACCCCGTCGTGCTGTGTAGTGTAACGCGACCGTGGATGAGTGTGGTTAGCTTGGCCGAATGAGGTGGTGCGGGTGGCATAGTGTGTGTTGTGGACGATCGGAGTCGGTGGCAGTGTTTTTCCCTGTCGTATTTTCTTCAATAAAATGAACTCGGTTATTCGTGCATCACTATAGGACGTCATTTCCTCGTTACCTTACTACTCTAACCTACTAGGTAATAATCCTTTACATTTGTTCAATTTCTAAATCCCTAGAATAATCTATCTGGTACTATTTTTCTCAACATTTATCACGACAAATTCACTCTCATTCCTGTAAACCAAAGAACAATTTTTCTTTCATAAATCCTGACTTAAATTCTGATATTATCTTATTTCCAAATTTGAGCTTGTGCCGGCCATGGGAAGATCACGGTCAATATTTAGTTAGGTTTAATAAATCATAATAGCTGGGGGAAGGAGCCGTAACGGGTGATTAGCCACCACGTTACCACGGGTACATCTTTTTTAATTTAGAAATTAATTCTCTTTTCTAAATAATATTCATAAAATGTTGTTTTAATATTCATGTCTAAGTGTTTTATATTCTAATAGCAAATTTCAAAATCTCGGCATTTCTCTGGGATAATAATGTTCTTTATTTTCGCTGCTCTTGCGTTACTTTATAAAAATGCGCAGAATGGATCAAATTTTTATTGAACACATGCACATGAGACAAAACTTCGCCTTGCATCTTTTGACATCAAGGGGAATGTCGGGAAATGGACAATCTGCAGAAAGTGCTGCATACAAAAATTTTTTTTGATAAATCATACGTGAAGCAAATATAATTACAAATAAGTTTTAACAATTTTTTCACATTTTTTTGATTGATCGGTTCATATTGAAGACGCATGTGAGAACAATTTCATTTTTGAAACATTATCAGTTGATATACACATTTTCCATAAAATCTAACCTCCAAATAACGTTTAAAGTTTGCACATTTGTCAATAAGCAATAAGAAGCAAAAATAATATCGAAAATTTGACCCTTGACGCTTTCTGTAATATCAAATAACTTTGGGATCACATATATGCTATGTTTGTTTTGAAGCAATAGCAAATTATTAAGGTTCGTCGCAAAAATTCTTTCATAAACATATCATATCTTACAGATGGAGCTGATGGAGCTGATGAGAACCGGCCTCGTCAAATTCGAACAAATCGTCATGGTCGAAGAACTAGACGTGCACGTTAGTATATTATAATTCTTTTGGTACTAGGAAAAATTCTCGGGACTTGGAACAAAATCTAAATTTTATTTCTTAACCGCCAATAAATTATTGTTGTTGCTAAATGGCGTTATCCCCTGGAGACCTTCGAAACAAGTTCCGAATTTTAACTTACGAAAAAACATATTCTTAAAGAAAATTCAATTGCGCATCCTTTTTGTCTACGCAGAAATGGTGTGGCTTTCCCCGTTTTCAAAGTAAACTTGAAAAACCCTTTTTTTTATCAAATTTTCTGTAAACTTAAGAAATGTATGAAAATGGATGTCGAAATTCATTAGAATTTTTGAAATTTGTTGAAATTCATGAAAATCATTTTAATCGTGAAAAATAGCAATAAAAATATTTAAAAAATTCAAAAACGAAACGAGGCTCGAAAAAAAATTATTAGACAAAAATTATTCACCAAAAAAAGATCTACCTATTTGTTGTTAGTAATTTTTATATAAAACGAGTGTATTTCCTTGTGATCGTAAAAAATAAGAATGAAAATAGAAAATTAAATTTTTTGAAGAAAAGATAGAAGAGACGAGAAAAAATTAAGATACAAAAGTTGTTCAACCAAAAAATAAAACTGAAATTAGACTATTTGGTTGAAAAAGAATTGATGCTTTTTGTTAGAAATAATAATTTTTCGATGGAAAAGTAATATTTTTATTTGAACATTCATTTTTTTGGTAGAAAATTCATTTTTTTAGATAAAAATTTATTTCTTTGGCTGAAAATTCATTCTTTTTGTTTTAAATTCATTTTTTTGGTTGAAAATTTATTTTTTTTTTGGTTGAAAACTTATGTTGAATAAAAATTCAACCACTAGATTAAATTTTCTTTTCAGTTTTGAAAATTCAAGCTGTTTCTTCGATAGTTCGTTTTCTTTGGTGGAAAATTAATTTTTTGTTAAAAATGTGTCTTTTTTAGATGAAAATTCAAGTATTGGTTGACAATTAGGCGATTTGTCCAAAATTCAACTACTATGTTAAAAATTTACTTTTTCAATTGAAAAATCATCATTTTAGTTGAAAATTGATAAATTTCATAAAAAATTGAACTTTTTTGTTTAAAATTCGTCTTTGCAGATTTGCAATGAATTCTTTCAACTGAAAATGCAACTATATTTTTGGTTGAAAATCCACATTTTTCAGATGAAAATTTAATTATTTGGTTGAAAATTGATGTATATTGTGGAAAATTGGTCTTATTGGTAGAACATTGATCCTGTGGGTGAAATGTTAAACTTTTTGACTACTTGCCAAGAGTAAGCTTTCAGAAGCAAAAAGTCATGGAGCTATTACGGCAGAACGATATTTTTGTAGGAAGAAGCTGATGGAATCATTTAACATGCATATCCCTTCCCCCACTATTGGGGTTTGGAGTTAATGAAAAATGAAATAATATCGGACTAAACATACAATATTTATTGTATTGATGTACATGGTGTACATTGTATGAAAAATATAAAGAAAGAGAGACGTACAAAGAAAAAAATTACGATTTTCATTTCCCGCCAACTCATGTTCTTACAAATTAATTTTCTTCATGAAAGTTCACTTTTTTCTCCAAAGTTCTTTGTCTATTAGACACTTGCTGTATTAATATTATTTTAGCTTAAGTTTTTAGATTGTTTGATGACTTAGTGCTATATGTAAGGAAATTTTGTAATCTGGTCCCCACCCTGATAGCCATCCTGAATTGTATTGATGAATACGATAATCTTCTTTTAATTTAAAGGACATTTGAAGATTAGAAATTTCAGAACTGAAGATGTTTAATTTTCAACCAACAGTTGCATTTTCAACAAAAAAGTTGCAATTTCTACCGAAGATTAATTTTCTACCATAAAAGACGAATTCTCAACAAAATCCATGAATTTTCAACGAAATAGTTTCATTTTCAACTAAACCGATCCATTTTTAATGAAAAATTGTATAGTTAAATTTGCATTCTGAAAAATTTACTGTCAAACGAAGAGATGATTTTTCCATCGAAATAGTTGACTTTTCAACCCAAAAGGACGAATTTGCAATAAAATAGATGAATTCCCCACTCGAAAGGATGACTCTTCAACATAATTGTTGAATTTGGGACAAAATAAACAAATTTTCAACCAATAAATAAAATCTTCAACCAGAAAAGATGGAACATCAAACAACAAGAATTATATGTAGCTTCAGAATATTGCGCACAACCATTTGGTACCTAATAATAGTATATTGTGCTACAAGAACGGAAAGTAGGCAGTTCCACACGAGTGTGAAGTTTGCTGTACAAGTCAGAGGCGAATCAGAGGAAAGTTTTATTCAAGTTAGACGACCCGGAAAGGACCCGAATATGAACCGATGGGAAGTCATGTAAACTTCACAAAAGTTACAACTGTCTACTTTCAGCACCCGTTGCACGCGAAATTTTTTGTTACAAATTCAGGACATTTTCGATTCGAGGAACAATAAAGACAAATTTTCTGGAAATTTTTTGAAATTTATGGTAAAATTATCAAAAATTTCCGGAAATTTTTCAATGTTAGAAATAAGAAGAAATCTTTGGTAAATTTATAAGTTACTGACAATTTTCGGAAATTGAATGTATCCAAAGCTTTTCGGACGAAATCCAAAAATTTCTAAAATTTATGGAAATTTATGGAAAGTCGATAAATTATAGGAAATTTCAAGTGTCCAATAATGTCCAAATTTTCGGTAATTTTATGTTATCAATGGTGATTTATCGGTTTTTCAGAGCAATCTTCCTTTCTTTTCACAGAATTAAGTCCACTGGCCATGGCCAGCAGCAGTTCATCTCCTCCTCCAGTACGTGATGTCATAACTATTGGTCCAGAGGACGGCAGACGATATCAGCTAACTCCATTAACTAATGTCACATTCTACATTCGATCTCATGGACGTACGCCATCTAATTTATATGAAACTAAAGCCTCTATTCCTGACGGGGCTGTTCTGTCCGTCGAAATACCAGCAGAAGCTATGATGCCAATGTTTATACCATTACTCCATGGAAGAGAAGAGGATTTCGCAGTCAATTCCGATGGTTGGGTCGTTGGAGAGTATTTGGGTACTACCAATAGGATTCTGAGAATTTTTGAAAGCAGTGGGATCATTCGGATGACATTTAACATACTCACCGGCCGCCTTGAATTTTATTACGTAGTTTTTGGAGGCCGGCACCGCTATTAGAGGTTTACATAGTGAAAGTACATCAAAATCCACTAGATACCTCTCTTTTTCTTGCAATCCCACTGGCTCCAGTGTCCGAGATCTTACGGTTTGATTATTGGGGATCAAAAGAACAAATACGTTCTTAATGGTTTCCATCCACTACCACCCCGTGAAGCCTGATTTGAGTCGGCGTCCACGCGATCTCTCCTTGTAAGTAATTTTACAAGTCTGCAATTAGTTCTGTAATTAAACGCGATAAAGAATAATCCAATATTCAAGATCGTGTGGATCCCAAATAAAAAATTTTATGCTTAGCAGCAAGAGAATGAATTTTGAGTTTAATTTATCATAGACCTTATTATTAAACACAAAATCCTACCCTAGGGTCTGTAAAACGTTGCAGTTGGTGGGGAGGCTTGAGCGTGTGATAAAAGAGGGCCAGATGGACCTCAGCGTGCATGTGTATGGATATATATATATGAAAGGAACCCTATAGACTGACTCTCCTGGCATGTGTGATTGTAGTATGGTAGAAGGGTGAAAGAGCCTAGCTAACACGGGCTTGCTATATCCCTGGGTCAAGGTCCCTTCCGGAACAACATTGAGTTCAAAATCGAGACGGGAATGGCCTACGACCCGCATAGGGTCTAAGAAATATTCTTTGAATGTCTAACTCAATGTGGCCACCCCTCAAAGTCCTGGATGCAGAGTTGGCTGTGCCCGTGGCACTTTGGCAACTAGGGATACAATGGTGTCTTAACGGCTTCTTAGGCATATCGGACGACCTCCCCGAGTATTTATTCTTACCCTTGAACGCGTTGCTCTGCAGGACGGATCTTCTATATACCTAGCTACTCTGGAAAAACCACCTCACTTTGTGAAGATCAAAATGACCGAAGAAGCTTTAGAACATACTTCAGAATCTACAAGTCGGGAACCAAATGGGAGTAACCCTGTCGATACTAATGCCGGAAGATCAAACCAAACGGAAAGACCATGACGAGCTAGACCACAGTCGCCGGGAGGTTCCCAATAACCAAACTCGATGACGTACCTTTATCGTTATCTGTTCAGACGAAGTGTTCCGAACTTGGCTCACTGAAGCTCTTGGCGGATTAAGACATTGGGTGAGAGCTAAGATCAAAGTGATAGACAGCAAAGACCTACCAAGGCGGGATTTGTCTTCGGAAAAGGTGGAGGGCACCATTGGAAGTTAAAATGGACACTAGACGTCCCCCTTTCAGTATGCAGTTTATCCAGATAAACCTTCACCGCGCTAAAGGAGCTTCTGCTATCTTAAGGAGACGTTTGACATAAAAAAAAATAATAATAAAATCGATATTTACGGTTTAAGCTAGAATCTTACAGAGGCGATTGTTGATAGCGCGAGATTAGCTGATATGTATAAAGAGAGCGAAATATTTGGTGGTCAACCTAAGTGTGACAAACCCTGGTTCAATAGTGACAGTAAATAAGCAAAAATTCTATTACTCACTGCATTAAAAGCTGCTAGCAGGGCTGAATCTTCTGACAAAAATAAATTAAATTTTATCAAAGCTAAAAAGTCGTACCAAGTTCTAATCAGGCGTAAAAAATCGAGTTCTGAAAATAGTATTTCTGTGGGCTTTGAGAAGGTTATTGTCAGTAAGACTTCTCGGAAAACCGTGAATAAATTTAAAGGACTGAAAACCAAAGCAAATAATCTCACCACAAAAGATTGGGAAAATTATATCCGCTTGACACTTCCGCTGAGACGTCTATCTCCATCATTATTTACGGATGTTCGTCACCCCTTGCTAGATTGCAGCATCACAGCAAACGAAATTATGTTGTCAATCACCAAAACATAACCTAACAAGGTCCCAGGGCCAGATCAAATATGAAATAGTTTCTATAAAAATTTGCCTCCTAATTGGCTCCTGTACCTTTAGTAATTTTTCAACCATATATTTGAAAAAAAATATTTGTCACTTGATTGGATAAAATCTTTGACCACATATGCTTCACTAAATACATGATCCTTATAATCTCAATAACTTTAGACCGATAGCTCTCCTAAACTCCGTCTTCAAAATTTTTATACAGATTCTACAATTAATATTATCCGCCGAAATAGAGTTTGCATTGATAATATCTTCAATTTAGCCGCCATTTCACAGATATATCTAGGAAACAAAAAGACAGACGCCTCTATGCCATAGTTGTCGATTTTTCAAGGGCGTTTCCTTTGGTCAATCGTGCCCTCATCTGGACAAAACATCATGATTTGGGCGTAAGCTCGAAAATAATCAGGATACTTAAAAGTTTATATGAGAGAGGATCAACCCACGTAGAAGTGGGAGATGAACTTTCAGATGAGTTGCTGATTGTGGAAGGGGTCCTGCAGGGTGAAACTTTGAGTTCAATAATATTTAACCTCTTAACTTCTGACATTGAGACTTTCTTCAGGGGAAAATGTCTGGTCGGCCTTAGAATTTTGGGTGATGAAGATATTATTGTTACCAAGTATACAATTCTCGAAAAAGGTCGATTCGGCGAGAAGCTTCTTGGTTCGAAATATGATAGTAATCAGCTGGAGTTTTTTTCTTATTTTGATTATCTTGATACGATATTTTCTGAATCAGGAAATGCACGACATGGTCATGAAGTGAAGGACAAGGATTTAAGTCAAATGCGAGAGAAAGGAGTTCTTTTATCCACTCAGTGGGCGCTTGTCATTTGTGACCTGATTCGTGTTTCAAGCAAATCGGGTTTTTACATTCGAGGCTATGAAGATGACCTGGCGATCGTGGTAACAGGAAGCATGAGGGTTCCTTAGTGAAGCTCATGCTGTCAGCTCTTGAAATGGTAGAACAGTGGTGCAGGGACCCTTGTTTGTCCGTTAAACCAGAGAATACAGATCTCAAGCATTTTACCAGAAGATGGAAGCTTTTTGAAAATATGACTTCTAGTTTGAAAAATAAACTTTCTATTTCTAAATCGGTCTTGTTTGAGTAAAACTTCAACTTCTTGGCTAAGAAAAAAAGTATAGTCCATTTTTCACGCTTTCCATTTTCATAATTTTTTAAAATTATTATATAGGGTCCTGAATAAATTAACGCATTTTTACTAAGCAATAAGTCGTTTTTCCTTATTCAAGAAAAATTGATTCTACAAAGTTTGCCATTAATTGAAATTTCCTATGGGAAATTAGAAAGAGGTGCAAGCGAAACAAAATTAGAAGTTTGAAACAGGACTCTGTTAAAAAGTGATGTATGAAGTCTCTGGATGTGTGAAATTAAATTTGAGTCCACTGATACATTGTCATTATAAGATTATGAAAAATTCTCATATTGCTTAACTTTGTTCAAACAATCAGAAGGAATGTTTTCAAATTAGAGAGAGGCACGTTTAGAATTTCTCAATATGACCTTTTTATTGTGTCCATAATGTCTAGAATGACACGTGATTGCGTTGTTTTATTAAATTTTTCTATTTTTCACGTATTGAATTTTTGAAACAATTTTAATTATCATATACATACCTAAATACGAATCATATCTTGTCTACTTCCGTCAATCCCAAGGGTAGTAAATAAGGATTTCCTACTTCACAGCAAGAAAAATACTACTCACAAAACAGTTTATTTCTATGGCTTCATTTTCTTACCTAAATGTAGATAATCATTATTGTCAATATTGTGATAATGACTAGTTTATAAGCAAGTAAGACACGTATGCGAAGTCTTGCAGGAGCGGTTCTAGAAATTCTTTTTTGCATAGCAGTACTGGCACTTTAGAAGAATGAAGACGTTAATTTTAACTCTGATTTTTATATTCACTATATCGTTTGATTCTGTTAGTAAGTAGAATATTCTTTATTGTCCAATGAATCATACTGTAAAATATCATTATTTACGTGACCGATGAATTGAATTTCAATGAAATCTATGTTTACATATGTCATTATTTTTGTAACATATGTTAACAAAATTTCAGTGCAAGCTGCCATGATTATTTTTTTACAAATCCTTATTACATTATGAGCTCGAATTTTTTCCGAAATATGTATGGACAATTTTTATTTATTCTTGATATGTCCGGAAAAAATGTAATTTTTATGAACATGTGTTGTTCCAGTGCGATGGGTCATGTGAAAGCGAGTCCGGAATGGGCAATTCACAACCATCATAAACAGTGACGTACGTCCAGAAATATGCCGTACGTCGTACCTGTATGCGCGTGCATGGTATTACCAACGGTCTTGCATTTTCGTGGAGTTCACGTTTTGATAAATATAAATTTATTAATTTTCAGTAAAATTGTGGTATCTCTAATGATTTACATTTACATAACCTTACTTTGATATAAGACGTGGTTACACCCCTGCCGATACACTAGTGCAGACATGCCCAGCTGGGGTAAATTCCCGCCGGGAACACGTGTTCTGCATCCAGCACAATTTATTCGGGAGAGCGGGTGCTCCGCGTCCACCACAATTTATTCTGGAGAGCGGGTGTTCCGCGTCTACCACCATTTATTCTGGAGAGCGGGTGTTCCGCGTCCACCACAATTTATTCCGAAGAGAAGGTGTTCCGCGTCCACCACAATTTATTCTGGAGAGCGGAAGCGGTGGTAGAAATGGTAGAATCTCTCATCTCTGACTTCGCAGATGAGAGATTGTCGCAAGCCTCTACCACCACTCCGCTCTCTGGAAGAAATAGTGGTGGGCGCGGAACATGCGTTCCCGGCGGGAATTTCTTCCAGCTGAGCATGTCTGCACTAGCGTACACAAGGCCGGTAGGCTGAAAGAGAGGATAGAGCCACTTTCTAGCGTTCATACGATTCTGATACTCTCGGGACCCAGCGCGACTGCGTAATAGATATTAATCAATGATTCAAATTGTTCATTAGCATTGAAACTTTATTTACATAAAAGCCTCAACTTTAGTTCAGCCATCTCTTTCATGAATTTGAAAAAATTTCATGATGGATCCGTAATCTCAGTAATAGATATTAGTCAATAACATTACCCTTAGTTGAAAGAATCAATACTGTTGATGAATTATCATTGATGAATAGCTACCAACACCATAGATCAATAACAAAACTGACTATAATATTATTTATGACTGGATGAGAAATAATTTTTATTATTATTTATTTTATTTCATAATTCAATTTTGAAAATGATACAAAAAATATCGATTGACAAAAATTGTGGACTCAAAAAAGATCTACAACTTTGTCACTATGCACTTTTCGATCGGAAGCGAAGTTTTTTTTGATCTCAAAAAATATCTTTGTAAATATAGAAAAATTTGTGGAAAAGTGACACAAGGTACGAAAGAAAAATGTAAAGACGAAAGTTGTTTACCAAAAAAAAACAACAAATTTGTTATTAATCAAGATTGGATATGATACGAGATACATTATACACTTCTTGATAGGACGCATAGTTTTTGTTTTATTCGTGAAAAACAAACTTGTAAATAAAAGTTAAATTTTTGTACAAACGACACAAGCTACGATGAAAAATGAATAGACAAAAGTCCATCATCCAAAACATAACTAAAAATTTATTATCAGTCATTTTTGTATAGGACGCGCAGTTTTTGATTCAGTCGTAAAAAAATTACATTAACAATAAAAAAATCAAAATTTTGAAAAAACAACACAAGGTAAGAAAAAAAATTAGAAAAAAAGCCATTGATCTAAAAAACATCTAAAAATTTGTCATGCATTAGTTTTTGATAGAATGTGTATTTATTGCTCAAATCGTGGTCCTATTTGAAAATAAGTTTTTGAAAAATCCAAGAAGTTTTGAAAATATTTTTGGTCAGAAAATATTTCTTCAAAACTGCGTCCTAATACGAATAATTTTTTAAAAATACACCTTAATAGCATTAAAATCGCAAAAGTTATGATAGTTTCAGGAAAAAGAACAAAAATTTTCAATTTTGAATATCTCCTAAGTTTATTTATTTTTTTCAAAATTAATTTAGTATTTTGCTTCCAATACCTAAGAGAACGTATACAAGAATTTTCATCAAAATTACTATCAATACCTGAAATTCTTCAGATAATTTGACATGGATTTATGCCAGGAAGATCATGTACAGATCAGATATTTAGCCTGAGACAGATCACAGAAAAAAGCTTGAGAGTAGGAAAGAAAGTTTTCTGTGCATTTATTGACCTAGAAAAAGTTTTCGACACGGTAAATAGAAGTGAACTTTGGGAAGTCCTTAAAGAGTATGGAGTGAATGGAGGGCTCCTACAAGCAATAAAAACAATATATACGGGTAGTAAAGCAAGTGTGAGGGTAAATGGGAAACTGAGTGACTGGTTCGATATTATGCAAGGCGTGAAACAAGGATGCGTTATGTCCTCGTGGCTATTTATCATATTCGTGGATAAGTGTCTAAGAACTGCCCTCTTCAACGAAAAAGGTATAGATCTCGAAACCGTCAAGGAACGTGGGTTAGCTTTTGCAGATGACAAGATTGTTATGGCAGAATCAGTCGAAGACTTGCAAAGAATGTTGAATAAACTTAACACAAGCATGAAGAACATGGACCTCAAAATTAACGTGAATAAAACGAAAGTCATGGTTTTTGAGGGAAAAAGTGAGAAAACAATATGCAACATTGTCCTAAATGATGTGAGATTAGAACAAGTTGACAAGTACATATATGTAGGTAGTCTATTCACTAACGACGGAAAAACAGATGGGGAATTAGATAGGCGCATAAATAAGGGTAAGCAGGTTATCGGTAGAGCAGGATCCATCCTCGCGAATAAAAACATATCAAAAAAAGCTAAAATGGCCATACATAATTCCATATTCGTACCAACTGTACTATACGGTAGCGAGGCATGGACCTGTCAAGAAAAGGACAGGAGTAAAATCAACGCGATCGGCATGAAACCTCTGCGCATAATATGCGGAAAAACACTGATGGACAAAGTCCGAAACGAGATAATCCTCAAAGAATGTGGTACAGGAGACACGCTAGTTGACATATGGGAAAGAAATCAGTTAAGATGGTTCGGACATCTTGAAAGAATGAAAGATGAACGACTGACGAAGCAAGTATATAAAGGTAAAGTAAATGGCAGAATGCCCAGAGGTAGAACGCCGAAAGAATGGTTAGAATCTGTAAATGAGACATTGATCCGAAGAGACATAAGAAGTCATAGGAACAGAAGAGCTTGCATGAAGAAATGCATGGACGTAAATGAAGCTAGAGTAGTATGCCAGGACAGAAATGTGTGGCGACAAATAGTTTATAAGCAGAGTGACAATAGAGTGAATGATACCTGAAACAAAGACCTTGGATACTAATGGGCCCAGGTGGGGAACCATACATAATAATTTTGTGAGGCTCCTCACTTGGGGTGATCGCTAGAGAGATTGATCAGCAACCTGGGTCGGAGCAGTGTTGCGGAGTGAACGTGTTATTTGAATAAATAACACGAAAACTCCAGATCAATCTAAAATATCTATACCATAACACATATACCTATATACCTATCTACCTTATACCATATAACGACCTACTTTACACCTATATACCTATCCCACTACTTTCCAACCGAGCAAGTCACGCCTACCCCGAAAGGGAAATGGCTTAATGGTATAATAATAATGAATTGCTCACAGAAGAAATTTAATTTTTTCTGGAGATCTGGAAATGAGAAAAAAAATCTAGAGGCTTCCAAAAGAATTGTGAAGACCAGATCGTTGGAAATGATGAGTTATGAACACAAGAGTTATGCTATGGTGAAAAAAAATTATTCATAATTTATAGAGCCTTACAATTCTTTCTTTTCGTGCGAAATTAGTTTTTTTATTGAAAATAATTTTTTTAACTAAAAGGTCAACTAAATTTCGTTTTAAAATTTTTTTATAGAAATTTAATCTTTTCGGTAACGAATTTATTTGTTCCCCTGAAAATGTAAATACTTTCATGGAAAATTTAAGTTATTTGCTTCAAAACTTATTTCTCTATCTGAAAATTTAACTACTCTATTTTTTGTTGGAAATTTCTCTTTTTAGTTAAAATTTATGTATTTTATTCAATTTCTTTGGTTAAAAATAGTTTTTTCTTATAAAAAATTAATTCGTAAAACTGAAAATTCAACTCAATTTTTTATCGAGATTCTTTTTCATACAAATTTAATCTTTTTGGTAAAAAATTCATTTGTTTAGTTGAAAATTCATTTTATTCGGCCAAAAACTCATTTCTCTAACTAAAAATTAAACTATTCTATACTTTGTTAAGAATTTATGTTTTTTTGTTGAAAATTCATCGATTGGGTAAAAATTTATGTTTTTTTTTTGGCAGAAAATCAACCATTTTGGTTGAAGATGCAACTATGGGGTTGAGAATTTCATTAAAAATGAAAACTTTTCATGAAAAATGTATGTATTTTCTAAAAAATTATTCTTTTTGGTAGGCAATTGATCTTTTTGGTTAAAATTTTCATCCCTTAAGTTGAACATTATTTTTTCAATTAAAAATTGGTTTTCCAAAATAAAAGTTCAAAAATAAATTTGTGTAACTAAAAATTTAAATACATTCCATGTGACATCAAATGTTTTTTTAACCATTACATCTTTTTGGTTAAAAATTCATTTGTTCGGTAGGAAATTGACTTATTTTTTAAAAACGTTTTCTCTTTCATGAGAAATTCAATTATTTAGGTGGAAAATTCATATTTTTATTATAAATTCAACTTTGTTTTCAAGCATTAGTCTTTATGATCTCAATACTCAACATTTTGGATAAGCATTTCTATATTGATTGAAAAATCTTTCCTGGTTGAAAATTCAACTCTCTTTTTGAGAATTTGTATTTTTTGACGCAAGTCAACAGTTCTTTATTGAAAAGTAAAATATTTTTGGTGAAAATATCAACTTTTTGTAATATAACAATAACACTTTTTGTTGAGAATTAATTTTTTTCTATTAAAGATTCAACATTTTGGATAAGAATTTAACTAATTTGTTGAAAATTCCCTTTTTCTTGATTGAAAATTAAGTATTTTAACTGAAAATGTAATAATAAAATTTTTAATTTATGGATCTAAAATTTTTGTCAGTTCTATCACGCACACAAATGTGACATTAATTTGTATTATCTACTGAGAGGTAAGGATAGTCTATATATTTGAATATTTTCTCAAATTCTTCTATATCAACCGAAAACTAAAAATGTTTTTGGCAGATATCAACATATACAAATTCATAATGAGGGATCCAATATGGCGATCAAACTTTTTAAATATTTACATGCTTGCCTGATACTTGATATTAGGGTATTTTTGTGAGTCACGGATTTTGAATTTCAATAAATAAAGAATAAGCCTTTCATAAAAATATTATATCTTACAGATGGAGCTGATCAGAACCGGCCCAGTCGCATTCGAACAAATCGTAATGCATATGATCGTCTTGAATCTGGACCGATGACGCCCCGTGAATCTCGACGTGGTCGAGGTCAAGGGACCAGTCATTCACGTTAGTATATTATAATTCTTCTGGTACTAGAAAAAGTTCTCGGGATTCAGAAAAAAATCCAAATTTTATTTCTTAAACTCCCCCTGGAGACCTTTGAAACAAGTTTCGAATTTTAACTTAGGAAAGTTCATATTCTTAAGAAAAATTCAATTGCGCATCTTTTTTGTCAGCGTAGAAATGGTGTGGGTTTCCTCGTTTTCGAATTAGAACCAAAAAACGCTTTTTTCTGAAACTTTCTGCAAACTTCATGGAATTTTTTGTTCGTAAATTACACACGTGGCAAAAATATAATTACAAATAATTTTTTACCTTTCTTTAATTCATCGGTTCATATTGAAGAGGCATAAGAAAAAATCCTATATTTTCAACCTTTATCAGTTAATATATTCACTTTTCATAAAATCTGATCTCCAAATGACGTTTCAAGTTTTATTTTTGCTTTTTTGTCAATAAGCAATAAGAAGTTGAAATAACATAATACTCTAAAAATACATAATCCAGGGTGTCTAGATTATATTGACCTCATCGAAATTTTGACCCTTGGTTTTGATAATATTAACTGACTTGGGCTTTACATTTGGGATACCTTTCTTTTGGATCAATATCAAATTTTTCGTGTTCGTGGAAAAAATTCTCTTAAAAAAATCCCTATTTTATATTGTGCAGGTGCGAGTACACAAGAACTACAAACAACACCACATGCGATGTGGAATTTGCAGGACTTGGACCAGCATCTGCAAGGACTAAATTTACACAGTGCACATAATGATCATGAACGTAAGTATATATATATATATATATATATATATATATATAATTTTAAAAAAATTGTTGCGGTGTCAAAAAAAATTCCATTTCATAACCGCCAATAAATTGCTGTTGCTGAATGGCGTTGGCTGTTGGAGACCTTAGAAACACATTTCGAATCTTAACTTACGAAAGTACATATTCTTATAGAAAATTCAATTGAACTTTTTTTTCGCGCAGAAATGTTGTAGATTTCCCCGTTTTCAAGGTAAACTCTAAAAACCCGTTTTTTCTTCAACTTTCTGCAAACTCTAAAAGATTATGAAAATGGATGATATTTGTTGAAATGCATTGGAATTTGCGAAATTTCTCTATATACATAATAAGCTTTACCTTATAAATATAAGTAAATAATAAATAATATTTGAAATCTTAAAAAGTCTTCAAAAATCTTAGAAATTTTCAAATAATCTTCAAAAATAATCTTTTCTTTTTGTTGTTTTGCATTAGTATATGAAAATGCGCAGAATTTATTACTTTTTTTACCTTTTTTTGATTCATCGGTTCATATTGAAGACACATGA